>CM076572.1:715267334-715475912 GCA_034641835.2 Pinus albicaulis | reverse complement strand
AGTGTTCGGTGCATTCTTTTATCTAGTCTCTCCAAAGAGGCTTCTTCAGTAAGTAGAACCTGCAATCAAAGATATACAAAATAATTAAAATCACCTGCAACATATAATAATTAAGAACATATAATCTAACTTAGTGATCAAGGAGTCTAAGTATTGAATTATTCAAATAAGCACAAGAACAACTCAATGATAAAAGGAGATCCATATGTATTATCTTGAATGAAAAGATTAACTTTACAACCTGATGCCTTGATGTCGTAAGTTCTCCCGAGTCTGGTGTGTGTTCTCCTCCCGGTTTGCAAGCAACACTCTCTTTGAACTAGCATGAAGTTATGGACATGAGTGTGTGATCATTCTCGGATCAATAATAACTAGTGTAGAAAGTATGCTCTCTTGAGAATTTCTTCAGCCTTTACCATATACAGGGTACAATCTACCCTTGAAGTGAAACTTATGAGCTCAATTTTAACAGAAATGAGTAGTTTTGATTTCCATGAAGAAGGAGAATAGTTCTCGCCCAGAGGATTTGGCTCCATAGACCAAGGGATAAGCTTGAGCGGTCACGCTTAAACTCGGTTGGAGAAAGGTCGACCAATTGGGCTTCTAGAACTTACTTTTTCCTTTATTTGACATTTTACGGGGGTCTACAGGTTTTATAAGTAGAATGTGTGAGAGTTTCCGCAGGCTATAGAACAAATATCCACGGATCCAAAGGAAATAGCTAGGAAAAGTGTGTAGTGAGAATTTTAAGGGTTTTAATGAGATTTTATCCAATTCCAAGACTTGGTTTGGGAACATTAGGTTTTTTAACTTCTAAGGGAGCACAATATAGGTAGTGATGAACCTATATGGACAGTCAAATTTCATGGTGAGAAAATAACGTGTAACACTTACCCTTCCATCAACAGTCGAATTGATCCAATCTTGAGCATTGATCTTATATATGTTGTCGATATCACCATATTCATTCTGAATTGGTTTTGAATATCACGCGCCTTCAGAGGGGTCCAAAGGGACAACGACCCTAGTACCATTCTTTTCAAACACCATCTTCTTGTTCTTCAAATTAATTATGGCCTCCATATCATAATCCCAATCAAATCCAAGAAAAGCAGGATACGTATTGCTATTATCAACAATCTCAATGTCTTAGAATTCTGATAACATACTTGCACCATCAATGTCTACCACAACATCATGCAATCGACCCATAGGAATAATTTTCTGTTTATTGGCCATTCTCAGCTAAATCAGTGACCACTGCATCTTTGGTCGTCCCATCCATTCCCGTGTCTTCTTTGGAAAAAAAAATTCATCTGATCCTAGATCAAGAATGACTTGGTCCATTTTCATAATCTCCTATATGCGTAGATAACCGCATTTCTTTGTCAGTTCTCTTCTTATTTCGGTAGAACTTATTCACTGCGCGTTGATCAGGTTGTGGTTCTTCTTTGCCAACGTAGTTGTCAATTAGCTCCTGCAATCCTTCCACAGTTTTTGATCCCTTAACAACTTCATACATGTCTGCAAAAATGACTTCAGAATGGATGAATCAACTTACTTTGTTTCAGTAATATCCTTGGGTTTATTATTTTATCGAATCAGCTATCTATGCGTTGTTGATGTCGAAGCTCCAGGGCTCATAAAATTCTTCTTCGCTTCCATGAAGGTTTCTATTTCTCGCTATACATTGAACCCATTATTATTTTCTCCAAATTTCTGGACCCATGTATCCTCCATATGCTTCTCTCCTTCCACTTCGTCTTCTTCAGTACTTACACCGCTTTGTGTCACTATGTTGACACTTAGATCCTCTTCACGCAGTTCAACACTCATCATTTGTATGTTTTGGGCAAGTTGTTGATTGTGCTTTTCCTGCATTTTATCTAATAGTGTAGGACAATCTTCTATTTCATGATCAAATGCATGACAATACTTACACGAAGTTTCAGTGAGATTCTGACAATCCCTAGCGAAATGTCCAAGCTGAGCGCAATTATAACATATGATCTGTCTGTGACCTCATCCAGCGCCTCCTCCTCGGCCTTAGAAGCCTCCGCGCATTGTTGGCGATCCTGGATCTTTGTGTCCTTCGACTTGCATTTTGTATGCCCCGGGACTTCGTTGAATCGTTGGATCATAGTTTCGATAGTTCCTTTCATCATTTCCCACCGAGCTACAAAATTTACAAAATAATTTCTTTGGTGACTAGATATACTTCTGCAACAAATGACAGTAGTCTATGGGGTGTTGGTCTGCAACTTGGCATAGGCTACACCAGAAATTTGGTCCCATACTTGGTCCAGTACTTGGCCCAGGCGTCATTGGACTTAACATTCTAGGGCTCAAGTACTTTTTAAAAATAGAACACTCATCCTTATAGTGCCCCTCTGCTTTGCACTTTATGCACCAAAAATTGTAAACGTATGTTAGACTGAACCTCGTTTCCCTTCTTCAAGTCCTGGAGTTCCATATGTAAGCTCACCAACTGGGTCTGGATCTCATGAACCTCTATATTGGTATCTGCTACTAGTGAATCTTCTATTTTTATCGCAATCTCCAATGCTTCTGCTTGGGTTGTGACCTTCTGTTGCGACAATGGTAATCTAATATGTGGCAATAGCGTAGTTACAAACCACTCCTTGTGCTACTCATCAGGGATCTTGAAGTTGACTTGACTTAGCAGTGTCTTGAATCATTGATATACTTCCCACACAGTTTCAGCGACTAATTTATTGATCTCTTTGATCTCTGTAATACACAGTGACTGTGATTTCAGCTTCCTGAATTCAATATTTAACACAATATTTTTCTGCTCCAATGTGCCATTATGGTTCGTTGCGAAGTATTTCATCTACCAATACAAGGCTTTGTAATGCAACATTGTGACCAACTGTGCTTTCTTCATATTCTCATCATTGATGTTTAGCAATCTCCACACTGCTTTTGCAACAAACCAGAATTTCTCGGGATCATTTGATCCCAAGCCTTTAACCACAAGCATCTTCATTGTCTGAGCCATGTTAAACGGCGGAGGTGGAGGTGGAGGTGGGGGACCAATATGGGGTTGGTTTTTTATAAGAGTGGAGGGTTGGGGAATCCCAGGAGCACCCTGACTATCTCCAAATTCTATCAACGCATTTCTAGAGGTCGCAGGGTTGCTTTCTCCTTCTTCGCTTTCAAACCCAAAAAATGGATTGTACTCAGTCTCAATGTAATTATCACGATCTACCCTAAATATCTTACCACATCACGTAGTTTTGGTTTTTCTTCCTCTGAACATCAATCAGATTGCATTCACAGCACACCCTTTTCACACAATAGCATATTAATCTAGAGCTTTAACGAGTTTAAGTAATTACCTCATGGACCTTTAAAAAATATGCACTCAGTTTTGCTATAGGATACAAATGTATCGATCGCGAACTCAACAATAAAGCCTCCAAGAATATTATCGATCCAATAATCAACAACCCTTGAAATCTTGTTAATAGTTCCCTTAAGTTGCTTGATCAGCTTTGGAGTCCAGGCAGTAGGGTTATCATCCTTGGGACAGGTATTTTGCTTAGCTAGTCTTGATAAACTCTCGTGCAGCTCTTTAGCAAACGATGAGAAAAATGTCTTGTGTTGATCTGTAAAAATATACTTCTGCAACCACTTTTCAGTTGATAAGTGCGGATTTATGTTTTCTTGTGCTGAAAATTTGCATTCTTTTAGATCTACCCAGTTTTGAATCTCTTTTCTTGACGGATGCTACATCCACATATCCCTCAATCAGATCCCGTTCTTGGAAACAAAACCATTTTTTGGGTAAATGGGGCCTAAACCGAGGTTCAAATATGGTTGTGTGAACCAACAAAACCCATTATTACAAGCCCTTTCGGCAACAATCTATTGCACAGACAAAAGTCTCACCCGAGGCAATATTAGGGGATGCTAGAACCAAGTTTCTACATCTAGAGGGACTACGGAGTGTGGATTTAGGGCTTATCTTTTCTTTAACACTTATCATAGCTTCGCAGAACAAATATACTAACTACACAGTCGTTGTTTAATACTTCTAGTTAACTATATTTCAGATTGTGTTTCTACTTTAACATGCATTAATCAACGTAAGAAACCGTAACCCAGACTTCGCAATGAAAAAATAGATAAAAACCCTAACTTGGCACAGATATCATCAAAATACAGATAAATAAAACATATAAGTAAAGGACACAGATATGTCTTCATGTCTTATTTTATTACTTCATATCTTCTCAGTACAACACTTTCTGCCCTGCGCACTTAGTTGCAGACTTTCTAAGGTCTCCATGCACTCAGTTGCAGACTTTCTAAGGTCTCCATGCACTCACCTACAGGAGCCTTCCCTTTTGCACAAAATACAAAGTAGATACTCAATACAACCTTCCATCCAAATGCATTCTATCACTTAGGACTTTTTTCAGATGTCCTTAGACTCACTAAAATATATCCTTATATAGTTTTTCCTTTTACAATACCATGGTCCGAAAACCATGGGCGAAGCTCAATGTATACAAATATTCCCATCCTTTTACAAAATAAGGGACATTGACCCACCCCAAAGCCCCTAAGACTCTAACATAATTGCATGCTTCGCTCCTCAAAATGTGGATTCTTTTACAGAAACTTTGATCTAGGGGTACCCTATCCAACAATTCACAAATTCATTGATACCATACACATTTCTCTTGTTCTAAAAACATGGATATAATATTTACTTTTTGTAAGGCTACCACTTGGTGTAAATCAAAGCATTTCTCCATTTGGTATGTCCATGCTATAGGATCATTACCATCGGGCTTCCTTGTATCAATCTTTAGAATGTAGCAGTTCCTCAGTGCTAAATTGAATCCCAATTTATGTGGGTCTTTGGTTGAAAATCCTTGATTATGGTTCTATGATTCAATATGTGTTCTTTCTAATTGTGATAAATACTTGTCAATATGACTGAGTATCAACACCATTCTTCTCCTTATTTTCATGGTTTCCTTTAATATTTTGTAACTGTATACTTTTTTGTTTCTTCCATATTTTATTTCATTGACTCTTTATTCTTTATTTTTTCCTTGTTTTCATTTATCTTCTTTTCCATTTTATCCATCATCTTTTGTTCCATTTTTCTAACTGATCCTTTCGCTAGTGATAATTCAACACTCATAGTATCACTTATTTTCTCAAATTGAATTTCCAACATGGATAACCCATATGCAAATTCTTCGATTTCTTTATGAGTCATGAATTCAAGAGTTTAATTGGCATACTATTTTTTTTGGTGGCATGTTGGAAAATAATAATATTACTCCTCTTTATCACAACTTTCACTCACCAAAAAAAAAATTAGATGAGTTGATAAAAAGTTATGTCACTTGTAATTTATGTACATTTAAAACCATAATTTGGAGAATATATGAATGGCTAGCATTTTTCTTGATATATATATGAGATTTTAGCCCTTTGAAATCAAAAACTTTGGTCATTAATACTCTAATATGTCTTCTATGCAATTTCGTAGGTTTAACTAGAATTTGATGTGCTAGGTAAAAGTTATGGTAACTTTCCCAAAACTTGTTGATTTTTTGTCACTTCCCACGAGCAAACTTATATAGCATGCCACTTGTCAAATTCTTCAAATATAATTCTAAATTATTTACCTAGGGTAATTCTGTATGTCTCCTAAGATCCCTAAAAATTTCATGTTCTGGAAAATCCCAAAAAAGAAGTTAAAGAAAAAATATTAAGCTGGCCCATTTGAAACTGATTTCAAGACCATTCATAAAACCTCACTTCCACAAGGAATATATCCAAAAGTATAGTGAATCAAGTATGAAAGTTTTATCACAATCACCTAGAAATTTGACCTCTTTCCCCTCAAAATTCCAGAGTTTGTAACATCCCGAAAAAATATAATAAAAATGCCAAAGGGACCTGTTTGAAACTAATTTTAGGAGCATTTAGGAACCCTAACTTCCATAGAGCATATCTCTGAAAGTATAGTGAATCAAGATATGAAATTTTAACCAAATGTTTCTTGATATTTCTCCTTAATATGCTCCAATTTTCATCATTTGAAGCATCCTAAGAAACAAATTATAGCAAAAATGACAAGATGAGTTGTTTTAAGTAGCAAAACTCTAGGATCATAAGCTCTAAAACCAAACTTTATGAACCTTGTGCCTTAAAAATGATAGGACATCAATAATTATTGTCATGTTCAAGGGAAAAAACTCCCTTTACAATGAATACAATGTACAAGACAATATTTGATGATCTTAAGACTAGGTTTCCTTACTATATATATATATATATATATATAAGAAAAAAAGGGTACAATCATAATAAAATAGGACCATGAAAGGTTATGGCCTACATAACAATAGAAATGTAATCACTCAATATTTAGGGCTTAATAAGGAGTTCTAGGGTTAACATGGGGCTTATAAATTGCTTTAAAAAAATACATGGACATAGTTATAGGTTCAGCGCAAATTGAAACAATGGAGACTTTCAACTTAAACATAAGAAGAAATTATGTTACTTTAACATTTTCAAAATTTTGACATTATCTTATAAGAAGAAGATGTTAACATTGCAAGACTTTAAAATGAAGTCATTCTTAGAAATCTCTCATCATATGACTTGAAATATGTATCAAATGTGATATTTTAGGATAATTAGAAGTCATTTCAAAATATGTGTATCTTCAAGAAAAACTTGAAAATGTTTTAGCTAACAAAGATGAAGTTAAGACGATTTTCTCCTAGGGTGGCCCCTACATGGAATGTTATAGCTAGTTAGCATTAGTCCTACCTTGAATGTATTAAGAATTTAAAAAGTGGAAATAAGTAGTAACAAGGAAGGCTAGAGGAATTTACTAGCAAGGAAACATTAATCGATAAAGAAACAATGACCAAATCCAACTGAATTAAAGAATTCATAGAAGTAAAAATCAAAACAATGAAGGAACCAATGTAGATATGATTGACATCAAAAGGTAGAAAAAATTTTATATTGAGATGTTATCAATCGAAAAATCACCATAAGGACAAATAACAAGACCCGAGGTATAATGATGCCTCATCGACATTCCAATCACAAGAGCTAACACCTTAATCAATCAATGTATCAACATTGTTATGGATATTTGACTTGTATTTCTAAGAAGATTAATTCAAGTGCAAGTTGGTCTCAAAAGAGTAGATATTCTTAGAGTCACAATGTAAAATATTATATCCAATAATCTTGTAAAGACATAGTTCCATAGAAAACCAAACTATGGCGAACGAACCATTCAACAAGAAGACAATTATTTTCAATATTTTGAAGATTGTATTGCCTCATTTCTTCAACTATGACAATATCAACAACATAGTATCATGTCAAAGCATCATTAGCAAGAAACCAAGCATAATCTTCCATGCTTTTAGGGAAATGCATCTTTGAAAAGAGAGGAATATAATAAATATAAAATGCAACAACAATAGCTAAGGGGGATAACCTAAGGGACTAACCTTTTACCTTCATGGCTAGTCTATACATATACTTACCATCATAAATCTAATCATACCAATAAAATTTCACTTATTCGTCTATAAATTCTATAATTATTGTTCCCTATGGATATCAACTATCTTTTTCTTTCTTTCTTTTTTCTTTATTTTTTCCTATGTGGTTCACGGCCCCCAAAGATTGATGACCACTATGTCCATGGAATATTTGTACCAGGAATATCTACCTAAAAGAATCACTTCCTCTCGGCTCAACCACGGAGCTGAACCCCGAGAGTGTAGATATAATTGAACCCGTGACCTCTTAATAGCATAAGTGCTTTAACGATAGAAACTCGACTAATTGAACTAACCCTTGAGGTTATAATATCAATTATCTTTCATTCCTATGTTGAATAATTTTATGTATATGAATTATTGTTCATAAAAAGTTATCTTCGAAACTCATAAGATATAACAAATCCTAATTTTACACGTATTAATATATTTATCACACAATTTATTTGGTTATCATCATCTTCCATTTAATCAATGTATACATTTTAAAAGTTGTTACATAAATATAATGAAATAATCGTTAAAACCAAGTCAAAGTACACAAACAAGCATTTAGCATAAAAAACTTAAGGATGGATCTGCCTTTACAAAGCTAGATAGTGTTGGACAATTTAACATGCATGCATTTGTAACTTTGGAGCCCCTTTTAAGAATATGTCATGGAGTATCGGTATGATTTAGGGTTAGATAAGGTCCATGCACAAAATTGTAATATTGTCATTTTTTTACTACTTTATAAGTTCTCTTGTGCTCCTAAATGGAGTTTACGGGCCATTAAAATATCGTAAAACTTGTATTTTCTTTTTGTGTTTAGATAAGGTGAAGATATAATCAAATACAATGCATGACTTATTGGAGTAGTGTGTGCATTATGTGTTAGTACATTCACAACACATAATGGTTCTCAGAGCTTACAAGACTAGGGTACTCGAGTTTACAACATTTTGATCTCTATGTATGGGCTCTTAGTAAACGAAGCTTATATAAATATATGAGTGTTGGTGTTAATTGATATAATAGAGTCTAAGAATATTTCTAAAATTACATCTTTTAGGGATTTCTAGGGTTAATATATATATTCAATTTTTAATCTACATTTTTGGATGCATAAATAGATTCAACCTCTTGAATACAAAGAATAAAATAGTTTAAACATGCAATTCCAACAAGTATTTGATCTATTCAAAATTAACCCTTAATAAAAGGGTCAAAATGTAAAATAATGATACTTAAAATGCTATAACAAGAAGAATTTATTTTTTCAATAAGTTTTTTTTTGTTAATATATTTTTAAATGCATTTCAATATTACTTAATTTTATATATTGAAATATTTTATTGATAACGCACATTGAATGGGAAGTGGACTTTAGATGTCAAACATTAATTTCATATTGAGAATTGAATTAATTACACATCTCTCTCTTACTTATTGTTGTTCTACTTTGCATATAACAACAACCTTCCATTTAGTTCTATTTAATTCAAGAGTTTTCAATTTTTGAATCCTTATGAAGCTACTTAGTGATTCCACTCTTTCAGCTCGATATATTTCTTTTTTAGACCTTCCTCTTCTTTTGAAGAAAGTTTTGTTGTAAAGTTGATTTACTTTTTGGTATGGTGAAAACTTATTAGTAGTGAAAGTCAATCATGTTCGATCATAGAGTTACTTGTTGACTCTTTGAGCTTTTATTTTTGAACAATCTAGGATCACCCTTTTAAAGCTTGTTATTAAAATTCACATAAATATCTTTCTACTTTTATTATTAATAAAAATATGATGTTTTTTCCTCTCAAAAAGAGCTCTATATTTAATATAAATAAAATTACACATCACTCTTATACTAAACTAAACTGTAAAATAAAATACAATTAAAAACAACTTAAAAAACACAAACTTATTTTACTTCTACCATCATCATTCTAAAAGATATAAGCAAAATGATAAAGACCATTAAAGTATACACGCAAGAAAGCACTGGTGATAAAAGGTATGATAGGGTTAGAAACAAATTAAGATTAAAAAATTCATCAAAATTACTCTTGATCGTTAAAAGAGGTGGGAAAAATGATAAGACAATCAAAGTATATACATAAATTGTAATCTTTCCAGGTCACCCGCTTGAAACTAAGAAAAGAATATTTTAAAGCTTCTAAGGTTTTCAATTAAAGCTTACAGCAAATAATATTGAAATCCAATGAAAGTGAATTAGATAAGTGTCCATCACAAGAAAAAAGAAGGATCTCATAAAATTAAGAGATAAAGGGAAAACATACATGCATTTATGAGCCATAATTTATGACTTTGAATAATAATTTATGAATTTGAAGGAGTATGTAAATAATAATATATATTGTGTATATATTAATTAATTTTATGTTTGATTGATAAATATTTAAATGTTTTTGAATAATAATTTATGAATTTGAAGGTGTATGTAAATAATAATATATATTGTGTATATATTAATTAATTTTATGTTTAATTGATAAATATTTAAATGTTTTTGAATAATAATTTATGAATTTGAAGGTGTATGTAAATAATAATATATATTATGTATATATTAATTAATTTTATGTTTAATTAATAAATATTTAAATGTTTGAGGATTGAGGTGGTTTGATAAAATAGATGGAAAGTAAGTTTTTTTATTTAGATTTAAATTTTTGGTTTGTTGTTATAAGGATAAAAAGGATAGATATATTATATTTGGAGGTTTATTTTGGTGTGTTTTATGATGTATTGATTTTTGTTAAGTCACAACTTATTGGTATTTTTTATTTGCTTATTTTTTGATATACTTTGGGGTTATATTGGTAGTGAGTTAGTTTGATTTGGAACGAGTCTAAATTTCTCTAATAAATTACGAATTCACATAATTAGAGAAGAAATACTAAAAAAACAAAAAATAAAATTATAAGAGAATAAAAATACTTATTCAATGTTAAATTTCCATTTTGAAATCTATTAAAAATAAATATTATATAACTTATTGATATATAAAAAAGTTAATATGTCATCCAATTTTATTTTGAAAAATAAAATAAAAAATTAAAAGAAAAGACTAGCATATAGATTTGTTTTTTTTTTAAGAAAAAAATTTATATATCCATATTATTGAACATATACATTGTTGTTTTTGCATCTATTTGTCCTTTAAGGTTCTTGGTATATAATTATACTTCAGAACATCCTAAAAAAGACTTGTTCTCAAAATACAATGCTTACTTCCTTCTAGTTTTAATTCTTGACAAAAATTGGATAACATCTACAAAATTATCGTCAATAAAACCAAAGCAAAAAGAAGACAATACTGGGACAAGAGAGAGATATTTATAGATGGGTCTCCATAGATACTAGCTCTTCCTGATTGTTGTATTCATGTATTCTTTGGAAATAGCATGCACTTCCTCATTTAGTTCCCACAATATATGATTGTAAGAAATCCACTCAAATGACAAAGCCACGTGTTAGATGTCATGTACCAATTGATCAAAATCAATAATTTGGACTATAGCCCTCTTGTTGGCCCAGTTTATGACCAACCTGGAATCACCGAGTACCTGTAGTCTAGTGATGTTTTTCTTTCTGGCTATTTCAAGGAGAAAACATAGTCTGATGAATTATGCCTTATTGTTGGTTCCCCTACTAGGTGAATAGTGGTTGTAAATAAAGTGTGTTTGATTTATATATAGGAATAATCCAACACATAGTAAGTTAGATGTCCTTGGTTGGTCAAAAAGGTCATCAATCTGGGGAATCGGGTACTGATTCTTGACCGTCATTTTGTTTATGGCACGATAATCAATGCAGAGTCATCAGGTCCCATATTTCTTCTACACAAGTACAATTGGGCTTCCACGAGTTGAGGAACTCGATTGAATGTGCCCTTTTTTAGTAGCTCTTGAATATGTCACTTGATTTCCTTATTCTCCAAAATAGAGCGATGATAGATTGGCCCATTATGTAGTGGTGCATCGGGGGTCAATTCAATTGAATGCTTAACCTGACAGTGTAGAGGTACCCCCATTGTTATGGCGGATAAATCCCTCTTGCGGATAAGAGTGATCTCCCTAGATTCCAAAGAGATATAGTAATACACAAAACAAGTGACTGCTACCTTTCCTTAATTCATAATTGAAATATGAAGTATGAGATACGTAAGAGCCTCTTACCTTTTAATGAAATGCTTGTGGAATTCTATTTTTTGCTTTCAAAATCATTTCCTCATTGCTTTGAAGTAAGATCTACATGAACATTAAAAAACAAGGCATAAAAGCATAGTGGAAAAAAAGATGAAACCCAAAACAAATGAAAACTACAGCATAGCATATATCATAAGATTAAACTCATATTCAACAATAATTTATGTAAAAGATCAAGGAATTTTTCAAATATCATTAAAACAAGTGCAATTAAAAAAAACAATTGCTTGTATTAATCTCGGAATAAGAAGAAACAATACAACCTTGCTTTGATGATGTAAGCCTCCTTCCAAAACTCTCCAATAATCCCCTTAGGTGACAAGCTTTCTAGGCCTATTTCAACAACATAAGTTTATATTCATAAGTCCTCCTTAACCCTCTGGCTTGAATTTATAGGTCAAGAGGAAGAGGTTTGAGATCCTCTTCTCAAGGGATGAGATCCTCAAAAGGAGGGATTAGGGTTCCACAAAGGGAGGAAGTTTTCTCCATGAACAGAGGGATGAGGCCCAAGTATGTATATGCTCAAGGCCTTTTGGTTGAGAAATATTCCTCCAACAAGGCTTATGGAAAAAAAAAATTCTAGTTTTACTCATGTTAAGTTATTTGTGCAGTTTTTAGTGGAAGACAGAGCGCACATTTGTGCAAGCATCAATGGTAGAAACAGCGATTGCACATAAACTAGCTAGGAAACTGCACAAGTGCCTAAAAGTAGGATTCTTGATCAATGTAATTGTAACACCTTCCTCCCACATTTATCCAAGCTAACTGGCCAACCAAGTTAAACATGTGACGAGAGGCCACTAGATGTGATTCAACCTCCTAGATCACCTTAAGGAAGTGGAACCAATGTAACACAACCAATCTGACCATCCACACATCCTACAAAACCTCCAGGAGCTAAGCCACCCGTCCATATGACCAATCCCTGAGGCAACTCAAAATTTCAATGACATGGATCCTCAGTTGCTCCCTTACCAAGGCCTCCATGTGAATGAGAGCCTCAGTCGCTTCCATGAGCCTACTTGGGTGTGACTGTAGACATTTTCTGCCAATGTTATGCCAACGACTATGAAATTTAAGGCTAATTTCCAGGGCTAGGACCGAGTCACTTCCCGAAAATCCATGAAACTTAAAGAAATGAGAAGTAATAGTGAAACAACAATACCAATGCAAATACTTGAACAAGGACTTGACTGGACCCCTACTAGCCATCATAAACATTTTTTCAAACATGTCACAAATATGCATTTTGCAAGTTAAAACAACAAATGTGAGTATAGGGGTATCATACTTATCTGAGCATCACTAAGAAGCATTGATTCCTTGTCACATTAGCTGCATTATCATCCATTAGGTCATATATTCATTGCTCATTCATTTACAAATTAAAACATGATGAGAGCCATACATCATCATTGCCATAAAATATACTTTTAACCAACATATAAACAACAGAAGTAACATGGATATGATAGTCATAAATACCACATATGACCTAATAGACCACATTTGAACTAATATATTTACACATGAAATACCAAGTAGAACTAACTCTTAATAATGAATGCAAAGACAAACCATGTTCAGGACTTCCACGTTCCACCTGATCATAGATTTCCTGAACCAAATATCTCTCCAGCCAATCACCCCCATGCCATATTCCAAGAATGAAGGTCGTATCTCATGAAACAAATCCAACAAAACAGAACCAAGGCTTCCAAAGACTAAACCACCTCAACCCTAAACCATTGATTCCACCTCACATTCGGACATCAATAACGAACTCCAAATTGGTCCCTACCCAAGTTGTATAGAGCTCCAAAGCGTTTGTTCCAACCAAGGCTCCAGGACTAGTAACTCAACCCACACCTGCTTTCGAGTTCCAGAGTGTTTATCCAACCAAGTCTCCAGAACTAGTAACTCAACCCACCTAGGGCTACAGAGTGTTTGTCCAACTAAGGCTCCAAGAAATAATAACTCAACCCACAGCCAAAGGAACTTGAGAACCAACCTGAAAAAATAAATAAAAAATGAATAAATAAATAAATAAAAAGAAAAAAAAGAAAAATTAATAAATTAATAAATAAATAAATAAATATAAATAAAATAAATAAATAAATATAAATATAAATAAATAAAAAGTGGGAAAGACTCCCACAACACCATGGCTATCCAAGAAATGGAAAGGCTAGGAAAAACCTCTGTCAATCCAAAAAATCCTCAATTCCAATGAAAATTCATGACCAAGAAACCACATGCGTGTGCCATGTATGCCAAAAATAGTAAGGAGATTGTACATGCAACTCGGTACCTACAAGAAAAACTTGTTGTAGTTTTCGATCCCGATGTCCTCTTTGTTGAATTCCAACAATGAATTGTAGCACACACACTAGTGTGGGACCAATAGGTCCTAGTGATATTTTAGTGTGAAGGCCAATTTAATTAATTAGATTGGTGCAGTGTCTAATTTAATTTTCCGTAAATAAAAATGACAATAAAATATAATATTATCTCATGATCACTTGTAATAGTTAACTGAGTGTGATAAACTTAGTTAGCTCATGTATTTCGAGAGTAGGGTGGTTAGTGAGGCATGCAGAGCAATTCTATTAGTTATGGAGTTTGAATTGCAGTTGGTGCATTAGTTTAATGCATGAGTAATCAATTAACTTAATTAGGTGAGTTAGAGTCAGTTGAACTAGTTGTAACTATTTGTTGCACCAGTGAGAGATCGAGTGATTAAATACTATTTAATTCACAATCATTGATTTTTCATGCAATTGATGATTTACTGTTAATAGTTGCATGCATGTCAGTTCCAGTGGAGACCTAGTTGAGACAAAGGTTAAAGGGATGTTAACTATCAGTTGTGTGATTAGTAGGTTTCCCACATGCATGACACCCATTATATTTCCTATTATCCTTGCGCAGTTTTGGAGGGCCATAATTCCTAAAGAATAGGGATTGCATTCATCAATAATCGTGCAAGAAAGGAAGGTTGCTTAGAGGCTGAGAATTGGCTAAGTGTTGGTCAGTTATGTCCAGGACAATGTGATACAGTTGTGAGATTGCAGGAGACTCTTGTGAGAAGAGTGAATTGTAATTGTTTCATGATTCCATGGTTAATATACAATAGAAGATAAAGGGGTTTTGAGTAGCAAGATTTCCCTAGGAAATTATATGTGTTGTGTTTTGATTTTATTCTTTCTTTGCTTCATGTGATTGGCAATTGTGTTTAATTTCCGCAATTGATTTGTGGAAGGCTTCAGTATCTAGATTTAGTACATTGTTGGATCGGATTGAATCCATTGATATAAATATGTTTGTATAAATTTTTACATGGTATTAGAGCACAGGAAATCACTATAGTGGAGGAGAAGTTGAGTTTGTGACTGAATAGAATTCGAATTTGAAAAAGTATTCTCGGTGCGACAGGAGAATCAAGATCGAAATGGCTTTGAATGGCTGGATATTGGAGTATGCACTCGAGGTCGACTCTAACTATATTGCGTGAAAAGACAGGATGGAGGTAGTACTCGAGGACAATGGGTTGAAATAATTCATTGATAATGATGTTCCCGAACCCGTTGTAGCAGATGCTGCAAATCTTGATGCTTGGCAAAAGAAGGCTACAAAGGCAAGGAGGATCTTACTGGAGGAAGTACGAGACCACATTGTCTCAATTCTCCATGGCAAAGCAAAACCATATGCAATGCAGAAAGCTTTGACATATCTATTTCAAAGCAGCAATGATCATAGAAAATTGGCACTGAAGGACAAGCTCAGGAAAATCAAAATGCAAAAAGGCGACACTATGTCGAAATATTTAACAAAGTTTTTCCAATGTCGGGATGAGCTTGGGAGCGTCAGCATTATTTTCGCGGATGGTGACTTGGTGACCCTAGATCTTCTAGGAATTCCCAAGACTTGGCATAGTTATCAGGACTCTGTCAATGGATGGGAAAAGATGCCAGATTGGGAATGAATTTGGTCAGATTTGGTGCAAGAAGAATTCAGGTGGAATACCAGGGATGGATCTTCATCTAAGAATGATAATAAAGAATATTGTGCTTTGGCTGCCAAGGCGAATAAGGGGAAAGGAAAGAAATTTCATTCCAAATTTGAGTACGGAAAAGATGGCAAGAAGCGCAACATGTCCAGAGTGAAGTGTTTTCATTGTCACGAGCATGAAAATTATGCCACTAATTGTCCACAAAAGAAGAAGAACAAGAAGGCTTCAGGATCTGCAGTTGGTGAGGCTTTAGCCTCATAATTTGAGCTTGAATTATCGCTCATTTCATGCATGGTGTCAAGTGAAATTGGATCGGTGTGGTACTTGGATAGTGGTGCATCCTTTCACATGACGGGAGACAAAGTACATTTCAGTAGCTTGTAGGAGAAGGACCTCCAAATCCATATCAAAATGGGTGATGATGGGAGGTACAGTACTACCGAGATTGGTACAGTTACCTTCCAAAGATAGTGAGGTAAACCCTTTCAATTAAAAGATGTAATGCATGTACCAGGCTTGAAGAAAAATTTGGTCTCAGTCGCAATGTTGGAGGATAGAGGCTATGATTTTTTTTTTAGTGAGGGAAAAGCCTTCCTTTGACACAAAGAAATAGGACAAGCCAAGAAGATTGGGATTCGTGTGAAGAATCTCTATAAACTTGATGTAGATGGTTGCGCAGCATTGATGGGTAAGGTGGAAAAAGTGGTGAGCCAGGATGAGGGTGAGTTATGGCACAAGAGATTGGGACATATACACCACAAAACCTTGAATTTCATGCAGTAGATTTCTACGGGTCTTCCCAAGGGTACTCTTGTGCATTCAGACACATGCAAGGGATGCATTATGGGGAAGTATGAAAAGGCCACTTTTCATGAGAAGGAGAACTAAGCTTCGAAAATCCTTGAGAGAGTTCACTCAGACATGTGTGGACCATTATCTACTGCTTCGACAGAAAATCATTGTAAAATTTATACAAACATATGTATATCAATGGATTCAATCCGATCTAACAATGTACTAAAGCTAGATATTGAATCCTTTTACAAATTAATTACAGAAAATAAACATGATCGCCAATCACATGAAGCAAATAAGAATCAATCAAACCACAACAAAGATAATTTCTTGGGGAAATATTACTGCACAAAATCCCTCTATCATATATTTTATATTCCACAAGGAATCATGAAACAATTACAATGCACTCTTCTAACAAGAGTCTCCTGCACTCTGCCTATCATCTCACACTAATCCAGACAAAATCGGGCCAACACTTATCCAATTCTCAGCCTATCTTCAATCTGCCTTGCTCACGCAATTCCTAACAAATGAAATCCCTATGCTTTAGGAATTTCAGCCTTCCTCAACTACGCTAGTTTCATGGGCAATCTTGTGGTGTTTTAACTGCATCTGGGCAGCCTGCTAATATCACAATTGATAGTTAACTTCCCTTTAACCTTTCTCTCAACTAAGTCTCCATTGGAATTGACATGCATGAAGCTATTAATAGTAAATCATCAATTACATAATAAATCACTTCATGTGAATTAAATTTGATTTAATTCACTTGACCTCTCATTAGTGCAACAAACAGTTACAACCAGTTCAACTGACTTTAACGCACTTAACTGAGTTAATTGATTTCTCATGCATTAAACTCATACACTTAACTGAAACTTGAACTCTAAAACACATAGAATCACTCTACATGCCTCACCAACCACCCTCAACTCAAAATTCATGAGCTAACTAATTTTATCACACTCATTTAACTATTACAAGTGATTATGAGATAAGATTACATTTCATTGTCCATCTTAATTAAGGGATAATTAAAATAGACATGCACCAAATTTAGCCCACACCAGTGTAGGTGCTACTTGGACCTCCTGGTCCCACACTGAAGTAGGTGATGCTTGGACCTCCTGGTCCCACACTTGTGTAGGTGATGTCATGTTGTTTTTGGATGCCAATTTCACTATTTCTTGTTGCAAACTTCAACAATCATAAGTACTATGTGATATTTATTGATGACTTTTCTAGAAAGTGTTGGATCTACTTCATGCAGAAGAAATATCAGACGTTCTAAAAATTTATTGAGTTCAAATCACTGGTGGAGAAAGACATAGGGAAGCATGTGAAGGCTCTTAGGAGCGACAATGGTGGTGAGTACATCTCCAATAAATTCAAGAACTTCTGCATCAAATAAGGAATTCAGAGAGAGTTGATTGCGCCTCATAACCCACAGCAGAATGGGGTCGTAGAAAGAAAGAACAGAACAATTGTGGGTGCAGCACGAGCGATGTTGCATGATCAGGGCCTACCGCTACATCTTTGGGTGGAGGCATGCAACTCAGTGTTATTTGTGAAAAACCGTTGTCCTCATCAGATACTGGGCATGAGTACAGCAGAGGAGGCTTTTACTGGTAAGAAACCTGATGTTTCATATTTTAAAATTTTTGGCTCATCTGTTTATGTGCATGTGAACAAAGAAGCTAGGAAGAAGCTCGAACCAACAGTTGATATTGGGATCTTTGTGGGGTACACTGATACTCCCCATAACTATTGGGTGTATTTTCTAAACAGTAGAATGACTGTTGTGAGACGGGATATAAAATTTTATGAGGATAAAGCCATTCGATTGTCCCTTGAGAGGGAGTTGGATTTGCATGCATAGGAGAAACTCTTAGTTACAAAGAATGAACCTCAAGATGTGGAGCAGCCACATGCGGAGGATCATGGAGTGGCAGAAAACACTCATGCAGAGCCATCCACTAGAAGTGGTAGAAGGCGCACCACGAAAGCTTATAGATTGAGACTTGATGCAGCAGAAAATGTAGGAGCCCCTACTTCACTGCACAGATAGAGACAGTCTCCAGATAGGTTTACTGGATACATGGATCTTATGAGCAAGTGTATTGTGAATGAACCATCTTCCTTTGAGGAAGTAGTGCAGCAACCAATTTGGGTTGATGCTATGGTAGAGGAGTATGACTCCATCATTAAGAACAATGCATGGGAAGTTGTCCAAAGACCGGCTAGAAAATCAGTGGTTGGATCTAGATGGATCTATAAAGTGAAGCAAGTAGGGGATGGGAGTGTGGAGAAGTACAATGACAAATTTGTGGCCCGGGGACTCTCAAAAGTTGAGTGGATTGACTATGAGGATACTTTCGCACTAGTCGTGAGTTACTCTTCCATTAGATCTATCCTTGCACTCTCAGCGCAAATGGGGTGGCGCATTCATCAGATGGATGTGAAAATTGTGTTTCTCAATGAATTTATTGAGGAAGAAGTGTACATAGAGCAGTCGGAAGGTTTCAATATCTTTGACAGTGAGTCGTATGTGTGCCGACTCAAGAGAGCATTGTATGGGCTGAAGCAAGCACCTCGTTCTTGGTACACTCGAATTGACAGTTATTTCACTGGTTTGGGCTTCATCAAAAGTGAAGTTGATGCAAACCTATACCAGATTATGGTTGATGGTAATATTTTGATTATCGTACTTTATTTTGATGATCTAATTTGACAGGTGATGAGTAGCTGATAACTTCATGCAAGGAGGATCTTGCAAGGGATTTCAAAATGAAGGACATGGGACTCATTCACTATTTCCTTGGTTTGGAAATATGGCAGCGGGATGGTGAACTTTTTGTTTCTCAAGGAAATTATGCCAAAGAGATATTGGGTAAGTTTCACATGGAGAGTTGTAAACCCATGGATACTCCTCTTCCATACAAGTGGAGGAAATAGGATGCTACTTCTGGAGAAGTAGTAGATGCTACTGTCTACAGGCAGCCAGTGGGTTCACTGATGTACTTTGTGAACACCAGACCATACATTTTCTACGTAGTTAACCAGCTGATTCAAGCTATGGTTACGCTGACCAAGATCTTTTGGAAGGTGGGGAAGCATGTCTTGAGATATCTCAGGGGCACTACAGAGTATGGATTATGGTACAAACAGACAGAGGGAGTGAAGCTTCAAGGCTTCACAGATGCAGTTTGGGTAGGAATTCCATCAGACATAAACAGCACATCAGGAAGGATCTTCAGCATAGGATCGACAGGAGTTTCTTGGTACAGCCGGAAGTAGTGATATGTGGCACTCATTTCATCCGAGGTAGAGTAAATGGTAGAAATTCAAGCTACATGTGAGGCAATCTGGATGAGAAAGATCCTGGTTGGTATGTTTGGTTCTTAGATAGATCCGACTGTGATACATTGTGATAACCAAAGTTGCATTAAACTCTCGGTTGATCCGGTATTCCATGATAGGTCCAAGCACATAGACATCTAGTACCACCATCTCATAGATTATGTTCAGAGGCGCATTATGTTACTTCAGTACATTCCCACGGAAGATCAAGATGCAGATATTATGACGAAGGCGCTTGCCAGGAGAAAATCAGAATACCATAGAGGCAGGATCGGGGTGGCAGATAATCCATTTATTGTTGATAGGGAGTGTTGAAGTCCAACAATAAATTGCAGCATGCACACTAGTGTGGTACCAATAGGTCCTAGCGACACATTAGTGTGAAGGCCAATTTAATTAATTAAATTGGTGCAAAATGTAATCTTATCTCATGATCACTTGTAATAGTTAATTGAGTGTGATAAACTCAGTTAGCTCATGTATTTTGATTTGAGGGTGGTTGGTGAGGCATGTAGAGTAATTCTATTAGTGTTGATATTGCAACAAGATGATGAGCTTAGTGAAAAGAGTCGCCTTCACTAAGTGGGCCCGCAGGCTATTTTTGGCGCAAGTCTATTTTTAGACTATGTCTATTTTTAGACATGTCGATCATATTCTATGAGTTATAGGATGCTATTTGTGGATGGTTGGTCAAGTTGGAAAAATATATGGACTTCTATTTTTAGACATATTGGATGGAATCTATTTTTAGATTGCCAGTCTAAAAATAGATATGTCGAATATTATTAGCTCTTAATAATATTTGGACTCTAAACATTATCTTATTCTCTTGGAGCACTTCAGTTAAGTGCACAGATGTGGCACAGGAGCTGACAGAAGGAATTACACTATTCCTGAGGGTTAAGTGGAGCTATTGCATGGATACTTTGGTTAGAACTCATGTGACAGAGTTTGGTGGAGTTATTGAGGTAGTTGGTGGAGTTGTGTTCAATTTAACTCAGTTAGACACAGTTGAGCTAGTTGTATCTAGTCTAACTGATTGATACACTAGTAAGAGTGGTGTGAATTAATTATTAATTAATTCACTAAATATTAACTCATTAATCAACTGAATAATACATCAATTAACTACAGTGCATGGACAGTTTCAGTGGAGACTAGTGGAGAGGTAGGTGAAAGAGCAAGAGTGACTATCAGTTGTGACTATAGTGTTGCATGAGTTTGCACCACACATTGATGGAGATGCCAATGAGGATTACGCAGTGCAAGCTAGTTGGATTTGAGTTCATTCAGAGCCATTCTTCAACAGGGATTGCGTAGTAGAGGCAGGCTAGCAGGTGGCAGAGATCGATGCATGGATTTGCTAGATCAGGCCTGATTAGTGTGTAGCGATTGTATTGTACTGAGATCTTGTGAGAAGATTTGTATGAGGATTGTTACATGATCTCTATGACATATATTATATACATATAGTTGGGTTTTTTAGCTTCAGGCTTTCCCGTTAAAACATTGTGTTCATATGTGTGAATTTTTATGGTTTCAATGTGTGCATGCAATTGATTTAATTTCTGCAAGTAATGATCAATGGTGGAATAGATTTTGTATTATGCATGAAGTCAAATAGTGTATGATCAGGAGAATATTAGACATATAACATATCAGTTATATAATTTCTACCTGGTATCAGAGCATTGATCACTGGAGAAATTGCAAAGCATTGAAGCGGTTGAGTTTTGTGCTGGTGGAATTCGAATTTGCAGTAGTGTTTTCTTGGTGTCGAAGTTGAGATGTCTTTCAACGGATTGCGATTGTAGTATGCCCTTGAGGGCAACTCGAATTATATTGTATGGAAGGACAGGATGGAGGCGGTGCTGGAGGATAATGGGTTGAAGGAGTTCATAGATGCAGAAATTCCAAAAACTGCTTCTAGCGATGTTGCCGCACTTGACGCATGGCAAAAGAAGACAGCAAAATGTCAAAGGATTCTGTTGGAAGGTGTGAAGGATCACATATTGTCCAGCCTTCATGGTAAAGCTTCTCCATTCTTGATGTGGAAAGCTTTGACAGACTTGTTCCAAAGCAAGAGCGACCAAAGGAAGTTGGCGCTAAAAGATAAACTTGGGAAAATAAAAATGGAGAAGGGCGAAAGTATACCCAAGTACCTCACGAAGTTTTTCCAGTGCAGGGATGAGCTGGGAAGTGTGGGGGTTACTATAGATGAAGAGGACTTGGTGAGCTTGGCTCTCCTTGGGCTTCCGAAGAGTTGGCATTCCTATGAGGACTCTGTCAATGGTCGGGAGAAACTGCCAGGATGGGAGCGACTTTGGTCGGATCTTGTGCAAGAGGAGATAAGGCGGAGTACCAGGGATGGATCTTCATCGAAGAATGAAGATGAAGAAAATTTTGCTTTGGCTGCCAAAGCAAGGAAGGGGAAGGGAAAGAAAAATTCTTCTCAATCTGGTGCGAAAGTCAAGAAGTAGGACATGTCCAAGGTGAAGTGCTTTCACTGTCACCAACACGGACATTACGCCACTAATTGTCCACAGAAGAAGAAAAATAAGTAGGCTATTGGATCTGCAGTTGGAGAGGCCTTAGCCTCGCAGTTTGAGCTGGATTTTTCACTGATCGCATGCTTGGTCTCAAGTATGATGGGTTCAGTGTGGTTTCTTGATAGTGGTGCATCTTTCCATATGACCGGAGACAAAGATTTGTTTACTGATCTGGATGAGAAGGATCTTGGAGTGCACATCGAGATGGGCAATGATGGTAGATACAGTGCGACTAGTATCGGGACCATTTCCTTTGAGAGGGAGTCTAGCAAACCTTTCATCTTGAAGGATGTCGTGCATGTTCCAGGATTGAAGAAGAATCTTATCTCTGTGGCGATGTTGGAAGACAAGGGATATGATGTTGTCTTTAGCGAGGGAAAGGCTTTCCTGCACAGTAAGGCAACTGGTTGAAACTCGGAGGATAGGGGTTTGAGTTAAGAACCTTTATCAATTGTAGGTAGACGGCTGCGCAGCAATGGCAGGCAAGGCAGAAGGAGTGGTGAGCCGGGATTAGGGTGAGCTATGGCATAGGAGATTGGGCCATCTTCACCATGGTGCTTTGAAAATTTTGCAGCAGATTTCTATCGAGCTTCCCAAAAGTACACTTGCGCAATCAAATCAGTGCAAGGGATGTACTTTGGGAAAATTTGTGAAAGCCACCTTTCATGAGAAGGATGGTCGTGCCACGATGATCCTTGAGAGAATTCACACAGACGTGTGTAGACCTTTCTCAGTAGCTTCGACAGCAAAGCACAGGTATTATGTGATATTTGTTGATGACTTTTCTCGTAAGTGCTGGATCTTCTTCATGCATAAGAAGAGCAAGACATTCTCAAAGTTCTGTGAGTTCAAGGCACTGGTGGAGAAAGATTCGGGGAAGCAGGTGAAGGCTCTTAGGAGAGATAATGGTGGTGAATTCATCTCTGGCGAATTCAAGGAATTTTGCAGCGCAGAAGGAATTCGAAGAGAGCTCATAGCGCCTCATAACCCACAGCAGAATGGGGTCGCGAAGCGAAAGAACATAACAATCGTGGGTGCTGCACGGGCGATGTTGCATGATCAGGGCCTTTCCATACACTTGTGGGCCAAAGCTTGTAACACTACAGTTTATGTGAAAAACCATTTTCCTCATAGAGTACTTGGCATGAGTACACCTGAAGAGGCGTTTTCTGGTAAGAAGCCTGATATTTCTCATTTGAAGATGTTTGGCTCACCTGTTTACATTCATGTGACGAAGGATGCCAAGAAGAAGCTGGAACCAACCGCAGAGGTTGGGATATTTGTGGGGTACACAGAAACACCCCACAACTATCGTGTGTATTTTCCAGACAGTCGGAAGACTGTTGTGCGACGGGATATCAAATTTCATGAGGAGAAAGCCATGAAGTGTACACTTGAGAGGGAGCCACACTTGCATGTAGATGAGGAGCTATTAGTTCCTAAGGATGAGCCTCAAGATGTGGATCAACCACAAGAGGAGGTTCATGGAGTGGAAGAAACCACTCATGCAGCGCCAAACATCAGAGGGCGGAAGCGCACTACAGAAGCTGAGCGACTGAATCTTGATACAGAGAAGATTGTAGGAGCACCTACATCATAGAGGAGACAGAGACAGTCACCTGACCGATATACTGGATACATGGCTCTGATGAGCAAGTGTATCGTGACAGAACCATCCTCTTTCGAGGAAGCTGTGGAGGACCCTGCATGGATAGATGCCATGGTGGAAGAGTATGATTCGATTGTCAGAAACAGTGCATGGGAGATTGTCCCAAGGCCAAAAGGGAAATCAGTGGTAGGTTTGAGATGGATCTACAAAGTGAAGCAAGCTGCTAATGGGAGCATCGAGAAGTACAAGGCAATATTTTTTGCCCGGGGCTTCTCACAAATTGAGGGGATCAACTATGAGAAAACCTTTGCACCTGTCGCAAGGTATTCTTCCATACGGAGCATCCTAGCTCTCTCAGTGCAGATGGGTTGGCACATTCATCAGATGGATGTGAATACTGCGTTCCTCAATGGAGTCGTTGAGGAGGAGGTGTGCATAGAGCAACCCGAAGGTTTCTAGATCTTCAGCAGCGAGTTGCATGTGTGCAGGCTCAAAAAAGCATTGTATGGGTTGAAACAAGCACCTCGTGCTTGGTACACACGGATAGACAGTTATTTCACCAGTCTTGGATTCACCAAGAGTGAGGTAGATCCGAACCTATACCAGATTGTGGTGGAGGGTAAGTTGCTGATCATTGTACTTTATGTAGATGATTTGATTTTGACGGGTGATGAACTGTTGATACACTCATGCAAGGTTGATATTGCAAAGGAGTTTGAGATGAAGGACTTGGGCCTCCTTCATTATTTCCTGGGATTGGAAATTTGGCAGCGCAGTGATGGACTATTTTTGTCTCAAGGCAAGTATGCCCGGGAGATAATGGAGAAGTTCAACATGCATGGATGCAAGCCTATCGACACTCCTCTTCCTGGTGGTTGGAGGAAAGAGGATGCTACATCGGCATAGGTGGTGGATGCCACTATTTACTGAGAGTTGGTGGGGTTGCTTATGTATCTGGTCAATACATGACCCAACATATGCTATGCTGTTAACCAACTTTCACAAGCTATGGTTAAGCCTACCAAGCTCTTTTGGAAGGCAGGCAAGCATGTATTGAGATATCTCGAAGGCACATTGGGATATGGATTATGGTACAAACAGTCGGATGAGGTGGTGCATGGCTTCACGGATACGAATGACAGAGCCCAACGGGGGCAGAAGAGCACATACGGAGGGATTTTCAGTTTTGGGTCGGCAATGATTTCTTGGTACTATTGGTACATCGGGAAGTAGAGACCGTGGCTTTTGATTCGGCGGACCAGTATGGCGACGAGTTTGGGCATGAGGCTATATGGATGAAAAGATCTGAGTGGATTGTTCGGTTCATAGATCCTCTTGTGATATATTGCTGTGTCGAGAGTTGCATTAAACTCTTGGTTAATCATGTGTTTCATGATAGATCTAAACATATTGATATCCGGTATCATCATATCAGATATTGTGTGCAGCGGAAGATCATGTTGCTTCAGTACATTCCTATGGAGGATCGGGATGCAGATATTCTGACAAAGGCGCTCACCAGGAGAAAATTCGAATACCATAGAAGCATGATTGGGGTGAAGGATAATCCCTATCTTATTGAGAGGGAGTGTTGAGATTCAACAAGATGATGAGCTTAGTGAAAAGAGTCACCTTCACTAAGTGGGCCCGCACGCTATTTTTGGCACAAGTCTATTTCTAGACTATGTCTATTTTTAGACATGTCGATCATATTCTATGAGTTGCAGGATGCTATTTGTGGATGGTTGGTCAAGTTGGAAAAATAGATGGACTTATATTTTTAGACATATTGGACGGAATCTATTTTTATATTTCCAGTCTAAAAATAGATATGTCGAATATTGTTAGCTCTTAACAATATTTGGACTCTAAACAGCAGTTTATCCTCTTGGAGCACTTCAGTTAAGTGCACACATGTGGCACAGCAGCTAACAGAAGGAATTACACTATTCCTAAGGGTTAAGTGGAGATATTGCATGGAGACTTCAGTTAGAACTCATGTGACAGAGTTTGGTGGAGTTGATTGAGGAAGTTAGTGGAGTTGTATTCAGTTTAACTCAGTTAAACATATTTGAGCTAGTTGTATCTAGTCTAGCTGATTGATACACTAGTGAGAGTGGTGTGAATTAATTATTAATTAATTCACTAATTATTAACTCATAAATCAACTAAAGAATACATCAATTAACTTCAATGCATGGACATTTTTAGTGGAGACCAGTGGAGAGGTAGGTGAAAGAGCAAGTGTGACTATCAGTTGTGACTATACTGGTGCATGAGTTTGCACCACACATTGACAGAGATGCCAATGAGGATTACGCAGTGCATACCAGGTGGTGGATTAGATTTCATTCGGATCCATTCTTCGACGGGGATTACGCGGTAAGAAGCGATAGCGGTGAGATCGGTGCATGGATTTTCTAGATCGGGCCTGATTAGTGTGCAGCGATTGTATTGTACTGAGAGCTTGTGAGAAGCTTTGTATGAGGATTGTTACATGATCTTTATGACATATATTATATACAGATATTTGGGGTTTTTAGCTTCAGGATTTCCCGTTAAAACATTGTGTTCATATGTGTGAATTTTTATGGTTTCAATGTGTGCATGCAATTGATTTAATTTCTGCAAGTAATGATCAATGGTGGAATAGATTCTGTATTGTGCATAAAGTCAAATAGTGTATGATCAAGAGAATATTAGACATATAACATATCAGTTATATAATTTCTACAATTAGTTATGGAGTTCGAATTGCAGTTGGTGCATTAGTTTATTGCATGAGTAATCAGTTAACTCAGTTAGGTGAGTTAGAGTCAATTGAACTAGTTGTAACTGTTTGTTGCACTAGTGAGAGATCAAGTGAATTAAATATTATTTAATTTATAATCAATGATATACCATGCAACTGATGATTTACTTTTAATAGTTGCATGCATGTTAGTTCCAGTGGAGACCCGGTTGAGACAAAGGTTAAAGGGATGTTAACTATCAATTCTATGATTAGTAGGTTTCCCACATGCAAACAGACACCCATTGGATTTCCCGTGATCCTTGGGAATTTTTGGAAGGCCAAAATTCCTAAAGAATAGGGATTGCATTCATCAGGAATTTTGCAAGAAAGGCAGGTTGTTTAGAGGTTGAGAATTGGCTAAGTGTTGGTCAATTTTGTCCAGGAAAGTGTGAGACAGTTGTGAGAGTGCAGGAGACTCTTGTGAGAAGAGTGCATTGTAATTGTTTCACAATTCCGTGGTTAATATACAATATAAGATAAAAGTGTTTTGAGTAGCAAGATCTCCCCAGGAAATTATATGTGTTGTGGTTTGATTTGATTCTTTCTTTGCTTCATGTGATTGGAGAATGTGTTTAATTTCAGCAATTGATTTGTGGAAGGATTCAGTATCTAGCTTTAGTACTTTATTGGATCGGATTGAATCCATTGATATACATATGTTTGTATAAATTTCTACACTCTTGTGCGTTCCTGCTCTTCCTTTTCCTTCTTGCTCTAAATCCCAAGTATGCCACACTCCTACAAGAGTTCTCCAAGAACAATCTAAGTGTCCAAGAGTATGAGAGAGAGATAATAAGAGCTCCAAAAATTTAACTAACCAAAATTTGAACTAACAAAAAGGTACCAATTGATCCTCATAAGCCTTTTTATTAATGAGGCCTCTAATTTCTTCAATTTTCCATTATTTTCCTTCATTTTCCTCCTCACATGCAACCTGTGACATTTCACCTTCCTTTTCTCCTAATTCCATTATTTTCGTAAATAAAATGCCAATTAATGCCTCATGCCTTTCCAAATCCTTATCCATTGCCTTTGCCAAATTCCATAGCCATAATAAACCAAATGAACACCCACACTGGGATGTTTTCCCAACATTTATCTTGGAATACGTGTCTCATGACCATGGTTATTATTTTTCCTATATTAACTTTATTACATGGCATTTTTCACCAGGGCTATTACAGAACCCTCCTCCTTGGGGGAACACTGTCCTCAGTGTTCAATGACACCTACAACCAAAAATATTCCTAAAATCATAACATATTGTTCATGGAGCTTTATAACTTAGCTCGTTGTAGTAGTTACAATGGTCAACCTAGTTACAATGGTCAACCTACTGAGAAGCAACCAATATGACAACATAACAACATAATGAGCTGCTCAAACTCAGAGTTTTTGCTGCCTCTCTGAGGTTTCCTCTTCCATCGTCTTTGTATTTGAGCTTGCATGATTTCAAAGGTGGTTTGGCTACGTTCTTGAACCCGTCATAAACATTGGATGGTTCAGGATCAGGGAATGCATTGAGTTGTATTTACGAAATGGCCAGCAACACGTCCCTCGACTCTCAAGTCGACTCACAAAATGGGTTGAATGGGTCTGACTTGACCAAATTTTGTCTTAACCCTAGTCCTCCCAGTGAGACAGTGTCCCTGAGTCTTGATGATGATGTTGATAAACTTGATAGCAATACAGAAAGTTTGAGTGGTGAAGGTTGTAACAGAAACCCTCCCCCTAGCCTTGTAGGTAGTATCCCTCATCGCAATTTTCTGGGTAAAGGTCGTGATTATAGTGATGGTATTGGTCATTGCAATTTTCTGAGTAAAGGTCGTGATTGTAGTGATGGATTTGGTCAACGGTTGAGTGCAAGCTAAAATAAAGATATTGATTTGAGCCATGATCTTTTATGTAATTGTGAAGGGTGTAGTGATAAGAGGCTTGATAAGAGGCAAAATAATGTGCGCCCAAAAGGAAGAGGAAAGTATGAATTGGGCCATGGCCTCATTAATTATTTTAGTAGGAATTTATCGAGCAGGGTAGGAAAAAGGCTTGGGTGCGTGGAGGACAGGAGTCTTATAAAGAAGCACTTAATTGTTGATGCCAATGGAACCATTAAAAATAAGGTTGTGAACCTATCCTTGGTGGAGCTAAGTCAAGAAACCCTTAGGATTCTCAACAAAGGTTTAGGATTTGTTGTTTCTCCTAAAGGTGTTGCAAAAGAAAGCATTGTTTGTAGCATTGAGGAAGTCATTCAAGGTTTACCTTTGGATGATAAAGAAGCTCTTAGACAAGAATTCTCCCTGATTCTAAGGAAAGCTAAAGCCCCTAAGAGTAACCTTAGCAAGGATGAGATGAGTGCTCTTAGAGCCCTTCGCAATAACGACAAAATTGTTGTCCTTAAGGCAGACAAGGGAGGAGCAGCAGTCGTCTTAGATAAGGTTGATTATATTAGAAAAATTAATGTGCATCTTGATTGTAGCAGCTATAATAATTTCAATTCCAACCCTTTGCCAAGGGTTTAAGAGAACTCAAGAAGGAAATCTCGAACTCTCATCTCAATGAAAAGTTAAAAAAGAAATTGACCCCTTCCTGTGAGGTCATTCCGAGAATTTATAGGCTACCCAAGATTCATAAAGAGGGGGTTCCCCTTAGACCAATTGTTAATACCATTGGATCCCCCACCTATGAATCGGTGAAATACGTCGCCAAAATTATCAAGCCTCTCGCTGGAAACACTCATTCCTTTACTAAGGAATCTAATGATTTCGTTAAACTTATTAAGCAGGAAAGGGTGGAGGAGAGAAACATCTTGGTGAGCTTTGATATAGTTTCATTGTTTACCAAAATTCCATTAGATGAAGAAATGCAGGTTATTAATGAGGATATGATCCTAAACAGCTAAGCTTGCTGATATCTGTTTACGATCCACCTTCTTCAGCTTCCAAGAATAATTCTATGAACAGGTATCTAGTGTCGCAATTGGATATCCACTCTCACCTATCGTCGCCAACTTATTTATGGAGCACTTCAAGAAGAAAACCCTTGCCTCCTTTCCCTTAAGTCCATCTTGGTGGAAAATATTTGTAGACGACGCCAACATAAAGTGGACACATGGTAGGGAAAATCTTGAAAGATTCTTTAATCACCTCAACTCAATTTCCTCTGAGATTAAGTTTACTATGGAGATTGAAGAAAATAGGAGCATTCCTTTCTTGGATGTCCTTGTTACCAAAAAGGAGGATCGAACTTTGGGGCATCAAGTGTTTAGGAAGAAAACCCATACTGACAGCTACCTTCATGCTGAGTCCTACCATCAACCTGCTCAGAAATTTGGTGTCCTTAATACTCTTATTGTCAAAGCCTTGAGGATATCCAATGAGGAGCACCTGAAAGAGGAGATCACTCACTTAACAGTTGTTTTGATGGGTATAGGATATAAAGAGAGAGAAATCAGAAAATCCATAAAAAGAGTTGAAGGTTCGGCCATATGTACGAAGCGTCGGGGACCTCAAGAAAGTTGTGGTAGGGTTTTTCTACCATACATTAAGTGTGTTACAGATAAGATCGCCAAGGTTTTGGGAAGGAATGGCATCTTTACACAATTTTCAGCAGCAGGAACCATAAGACAAAAAATGTGGTCAGTTAAAGATAGTATTAGTCATGAGCAGCTTAAAGGTGTTTACAAGATTGATTGTTCATGTGGGAAGATTTATATTGGTGAAACCGGGCACTCTCTTTAAAAATGACTTAAAGAGCATGGTGCTGATATTAAACATGAGCGATCTCGCACCTCGGCCCTTGTTGATCACTCCTCGAAAACTAATCATCACTTGCATCTTGAGGATGCTAAAATCATTGTGATGGAGGAACACTATCGAAGAAGAAAAATTAAAGAAGCACTTGAGATTATAAAACACCTGCATAACATTAACAGGGATGGAGGATACGAGATTAGTGACAGTTGGTGGCCACTAATTCGACATATGTGCTCCTGGAGTCCGTCTTCATCCTAGGTATAGTATCGCAGGTTTGCTTCTCCTCCAAATAGAAAAATAAAAAATAAAAAATAGGGTTTGGTCGTTGCAAACAGCTAATTAAATTATTTAATTTTAATAATTATCCTTATTAGTTAATTTTTATTTTCTATTAATAAAACTTAATTAATTAATAATTATTATTAGTATCTAAAGTTTTTAATAATTATTATATTTAATAATGATCAAATTCAATTTTATTATAACATTAGATTATTTAGGATTAAATTAATAAAATTTTCCTAATAAAATATATGAATAATAATAATAAATTGAATAAATAATAATTATAAATAAGAACTAATATTTATTAGAATTTACTTATTGAATAAATGAATGTTAATATTAATTAAGTGAACTATTATTTATTTTTATTAATTATTAATTTTATCAATTAAGAATTATTAATTTTATAAATAATTCTTACTATTACCATTATAGTTTAATACTCTTCACTAAATTAAATATTAAGAATTTACCCTGATATTATTAAATTAATTAGATAATTTTTTGTTAGTATTTATTATAATTTTAAAAAAAAATAGTAACATTTAGGTTTATCACTTGAAATTAAGCAATTAATATAATTATTTAAACTCTTTAATTTTATTAAAAAATTTATAAAAATAATTTAATAAGTATGATTACTAAATTTATGAATAGATGATATTATAGATATACTATTAAAATTATTAAAATTTATTAAAATAAAATTAATTAATAGAATATTAATTAGTCAGTTCTTGTCGGCTCTTCTCCTTTTTCACTATTTAAACCTTTATCTTTTCATCCTTCTTTCATTCTTCATTCAACATCTTGTCCTGAAGATGGATCCCTGTTGGGATTCGAAACGTCAACCATTGTTTTGTAACACTATACAGAATCCAGAGATTTCTTCAATAAACGATAACCACAGAAGCTTGAAAACCATCAGCATAACAACCATAATGCTTACTGAAGCTTTATAACAACCTCATGGTGGTATTTACATCCATATACATATGTACATAACCCAACCATCACACCAAAACATATACCAAAAACATATATGAAGGACATTTTCCCAACCAGTGAATAGAGAAGGATACATAGATTGCATCTGATCCACCATTTCCAATGCAGATTCATCGAGCCCAAAGTGCTTCCATTACACTTTAACCTTCTCGATTGCTCAGTTGCGGATCATGAGCATATTTCTCTGCAAAATGCACTAAGGTTCTGGTTGGAATTCTACTTCTAGCTCCACCCGCAATACAGACCATTCAAACACATGATCTGCATATTTAACATACTTCTTAAGCAATGACACATGGAAAACATCTTGGAATTTCATTTTCGTAGGTAGTGCAATTCAATAAGCTACTGGTCCAATACTTTCAAGAATCTTGAAAGGTCCACAAAACCGAGGTGCCAGCTTGGCACATGATCCAAACCTCAAGGAGATCTTCTTGGGGTTGATGCGTAAGTACACTTGTTCCCCAACCTGAAACTCCTTAAACAACTTGTTTCTATCCACATAAATTTTATGTATCTCCTATGATTCCTTTAGATTATTCTTGATTACATGCATTTCCTATTCCATCTCTTTCAACATATTCAGTCCTATCAATACCCTATTAACTGGATCACTCCAACTAATAGGAGTATTACAACTCTGACCATAAAGTTCCTCAAAGAGACTCATCCTCAAAGACTCTCGATACCCATTGTTGTAAGCGAACTCAACCAACAGACGGTACTCTTCCCACTTTCGTTATTGATCCATCACATACATCTTCAACATGTCCTCTAGAATCTTGTTGACCCTCTTTGTCTGTCTATATGTCTGCGGATGATAAGTTGTGTTAAAGGAAAACTCTATACCCAAAACTGCAAATAACTCTTTCCAAAATCTCAAAGTGAACTTGACATCCCTGTCTAACACAATATTATTTGGAGCACCATGAAACCTCACCACATCCCTAGTGAAGAATTGTGTTACATCATTGGCTGAATAAGTAGACATCACTAGAATGAAGTGTGCTACCTTCGTCAACCTATCAATCACAACCATAATCGAATAATTTTGTCTAGAGGTCCTCGAAAAACTTGTGATGAAATCCATGGAAATGACCTCCCATTTCCACTCTGGAATCAAAATTGGTTGTATCAACCCACCTGGATGCTTACACTCTGCCTTTACATGTTGAAAATCTAAGCATATCACCACAAACTTTGCCACTTATTTCTTCAAATTCAACCAGTAGTAGAACTTCTTTACTGTTGTCAATGTCTTCTGGTATCTTGGGTGACCTGAATACGGCTTAGCATGAAATTCCCTCAAGATAAGCTTCTTGAGCTCACTGCTACCTGGTAAATAGATCTTTTCCCTAAATATTACCAATCCATCTGTTGTAAGACAATAGTCCACATTCTATGCACCTATACCTACACATGTACCCGTACCTGTACCACTACATGTACATGTATATGTACGACTACATGTATATGTACCACTACATTTACATGTGCATGTACCACTACCTATACTTTTACATGTATTCAGTTGTCACATGTGCCTGAGCTCCATCTACCTGTTATCCTACTTACCTACCTGTAAGATCTGATACAGTAGATTTGTCCCATAAGAACTCATAGCTGCTATATGATTTACCTGCATATGCATGCTTAGAGCATCTACAACCCTATTCTCTTTACCTTTAATGTACTTGATCTCAAAGTTGAACTCACTAATTGTGTCTAACCATCTAGCTTTCTTGGAATTCAAATTTTGTTGGTCAAATAGATACCTCAATCCATTGTGATGGCTCATCAGTACAAACCCCATGCCAAGAAGATAGTTCCCCCACATATTTAATGCATGAATGATCATTGCCAACTCAATCTCATGTGTCAGATAATTATGCTTGTGCTCACTCAATTTTTGTGACTCATAGCACACTACCTATCCTTCCTACATAAGAACTCCACCAAGTACTCTTTTACAAGAATTTTTGCATACCACAAATTCTCTATCTGGATCTATAATCTTTAGCATTGGACCATGTGTCAACAATTGTTTAAATTGCTCAAAACTTGTTGCACATTCCTCTGTCCATTCAAACTTCTTACCTTTCCTTTGCAATGATGTGATGGAATATGAAATCTGTGAGAAGTTATTGATGAACCCCCTGTAATAACCTGCTAACCCAATGAAGTACCCTACCTCATCCACATTTCTAGGAGCTGCCCACTCCATGATAGCCCTTATCTTCTCTAGATCCACTGTTATGCCTTCCTTGGAAACCACATGTCCTAAGTATTGTAACTTATTTTGAAATAAGATGCACCTGCTAAGTTTGGCATACAATTTATGCTCTCTCAGCAACCTCAATATTGTTGCTAAGTGTTCGACATGCTCTTCTTCATTATTAGAATATACCAATATATCATCAATGAATACAATAACAAACTTGTTTAGATAAGGATGCAACAAGTTATTCATCAAGAAAATAAAAATAGTTGGAGCATTAATCAAACTAAAAGGAACCATAACAAACTCATAATGTCCATACCTAGTCCTGAAAGTTTTCTTGTGAATGTCATCTTCCTTGATGCGTACTTGATGATATATGTATCAAATCAATCTTCGAGAACATTTTTGCTCCCTTCAATTTATCGAACAAATCATCAATCCTCGGCAATGGATACATGTTCTTAATGGTCGCCTTGTTCAACTGCCTGTAATCAATGCATACCTTGAGGGTACCATCCTTCTTCTTCCCAAACAATACTAGTCTACCCCGTGGTGATACACTTGGTCTAATGTATCCCTTGTCAAGATTTTCCTTTAACTGTAGCTTCAACTCTACTAACTTCGAGGTTTTGATCCTTTATGGTGCCTTTGATGTTGGTGTTTCCCCTTGTACCAACTCAATAAAAAAATTTACTTCCCTATGAAGTGAAAACTCTGAAATATCTTCTGGAAACACATCTTGAATTAACTGTTGTAAAACCGGGTACCTACTCAATACCTCTGCATCCTCAACTTCCTTACCTCTGTCACTGGAAATATGTACTGCAAATAACACACATCATTTTCTACGACTGCATTTCGCCTTCATAGTTGTCACCACTCTAACTGATGTCGCTTTCTTCTTAACCTGTAAGATTATTTTTTCTTTGTTTTCATCTAAACATTCAATGGATTTTTCATAAAAATCCACTATGGTCTTGTGAAGATATATTTATACCATAACTAAAAGCATACTATATGATCCCAATGGAAATGTATTTAAATGTGTTGATGTAGGCATACCATTCAACTCAAATGCATAAGATCTTACCCAATGATGAACTCTCTTCCTGGTACCTATAACCAACTGCACTAACCAATATTATGCATGCACTTACTGATTCAAACCACACTTATCCACCAAGTCAGAGTTAAAATAACTATAATTAGATCCAAGGTCAATCAATATAGAAACAACTTGATCAAAAATCCTATCGTTCGTCTCAATGATAGATTCTTGATGATCTTCCTGTCAGTTATCTAATGTTGGATAAATCGAAGGGACACTCTGTCTAACATCCCCCACTGTTTGCACCTCCTAAGCACTATAAGTTTGTGGTATACCACCCTGATGTTGTGAAAAAACTCTCTGATGATGATATTTTCCACAAATACAACATTGTACGGGCTTCCCATCATCACCCTTGTTCTGCTCAGATTGAAATTCCTGTCCTCTGTTAGATGCATTGAACTTCTTGTGTGACGTTGCGTTCTCTTTGTTAATTGTGTCCTGAGGGCTTTCTCGTTTCTTTTCCCATTTCCCTTTATTATTAGTATTACCTTTCTAGTAAGTTTTAGTGTCAGATATGCGCTTTCATTGTTCATAACAATGATTTAGCTTCTGGATGGCCTCCTCTAATGATCTAGGCTCATCAAACTCAATCATGTCCTTGAGGTAAAGCACATACCTCAACAACTCCAGAAATATGCTAGTGTACTCCTCATCAGTCATAGACCCCATCTTTAGCTCATAAAAAAATTTTCCTTGTCGTCATAGTATCTTTAATATAGATACTTATTCCTGAATAGTCTCTCGAACTCACTCCAAGTCAACTCCTCTTCATGAATATCTCTGACGTTCTTTACATCTTCCCACCAAATATCCACTTTACCTTTAAGACTGGACGTAGTTGTTTTGGGCTTCATGTTATCTGAGTAATCCTATAACCTAAATAACTTATTCATTGCAATAAACCATGCTTCTGCATCCGGTGATTTCTTCATATTTCCATCAAATATAGGTGCATTTGCTTTCTTAAACTCATCCGGAAAATATCCCCTTTCATTCCTCCTATAAGTATGATAACGATGATGACAATGGTACATGTCAAAACTAGAACTAGAATAGTACCTGTTTCCATCACCTCTCTTGTTCGATGTATCCAAGAACCTGCCATCCCTGATTGTGTCATATCTATCTGACCTATGCCCATCGTGAGATCTACTGCCATATGCCCCATTTTCACTGTCCTCCTACCCATGGTTGATCCGAAGTGGTCCATGTCTCTACAAATTCGACAAGCCCTGAAATATGATTGCATTAACTTCAACTTATTTCTCATGTGCCCTAGAAAGTCTCTCTTGTGATTGAATTATTTGGTCATTATCTGCATTGTAACTCCTTATTCCTTCCTTTAAACTTCTCAGAGTATCTTCTATGTGTGGGGAGTATTCCTCACCATGCTGCATGTTAGCACTTTGTAATTCCTAGAGGATGAGGAGAGGAACCCAAACGTAACTACAAACCACTTTTAAGCTGGGACCTAGCCCTTCCAGCTTCATATAGGGTTATATTTATCTGAATCTTTAGTCTTAGGTATTAGGCTAGGTATTAAGATCAGAGTAATAATTCTTAGCACTTTTCTGGCAAGGGAGAGGAAATATCCATCGAGCATGGAGTCATGTTAAGTTGATGATTTTCCAGAGAGAGGATTAAGAGATGAGGGATCTTTCGATAGGGGCAAGGTAGGCAGTCCTTCTGGTGTTTTCAATTAAATTAATTGTAGAAGGGTGAGCAGAAGAATGGTGAAAAATGACATATAAATCATCTAACTAAAGGATGAATTCTAAATGTCATTAAAGAATAAAATCATTAATTGTTCATTAAGCTATAATAGAGAATTTGACAGTGAGTTCTAAGATAAATCCTGACTTAACCAAAGATGAAGACATACATTAAAATGTGATGATAACAAGAGAGAAAACTTACAAGACAAGAGAGCATATCACCATTAGAAATTGACGCATGAATCCCTGTAAAATCATACCTCATTCTTCTTCATTCACTGAAAAATATCAGAAAAGTACAATGCACAATGTTTCTTCTTCTAACCCTGACCCCGCTAATTTGTGCCAATGATGAGAAGACAAGACTCACTATGACCTTACTCGTGATCTTGTATGAGACATTGACTCAATATTTTGGGAATCCATAACTATTTTTACATAATATTTCACACACTCTAACATAATTACATCAATAATGAAATCTTTCACTCTTTACTAAGACCAATAGCTTGATCTCTAAGATATCATAGCTAAACCTTTACACATTTTCCAAAATAAATTTAAAATACAAAACTTGTTTTTGACTACTATAATATAGGACACTAACACTTCTCATCTGATCCATAGGGATAATATCATGAACTATAGCCTACCACTCTGCAAGCCATATTTGTTCTTTTCTTTCTGCAAGTTATATCATGTCACATAAACCAAATCACAATCAAACCAACGTACCTTAGGCTAGTTCAGGGAGGATATCTCGACTGCAAGATCAACCAAATTAGTGTAATGCATATATATAAACATAATCATACTCAGAACAATACATAGACATCATCTCAATCCTTATTCCATTTCCATGCATGATGCCACAACCACACACCAACTAGACATAATGCATGCATAACAACACATACACCGACATACATGACCAATGCACCATCAACATGCACTCTTGATGACCATACACATCAACAACACCATCAAATTTCACATAGTGACACCACTGCAACTATTACCACGCCATGCATATGCAACAAGCACATAGACCATGAGTATAAGAAGAACATATGAAATTGACACTTAGGAATGACCAACATACTAGCCATCTAGCCCAAGGGGTGATCCATGCTCTGATACCGCAATGTAGCACCTTCCTCCCACATTTACCCAAGCTAACTGACCAACCGAGGTAAACATGTATCTAGAGGCCACTATGATGTGGCTCAACCTCCTAGATCACCTTAAGGAAGTGGAACCGATGGAACACAACCAATCTAACCATCCACACATCTTGCAAAACCTCCATATCTAACCCACTCTTATATGTGACTAGCCCTTGAGGGAACTCATCATTTCAATGACCTAGAGCCCTAGTCACTCTCTTTCCATTACCTCTATTGGCCTGTGACCACACACAAAGTGAAGAAGGAGAAAGGAAGGGAAATCCTAACTATCAAAGAGCTTCAAAGGAATCAACCTGCCTTTTAGTTTAGTAGAAAGGGGAAATTGTGGCTAAAAAGGTGTAATGGTGAGAAAATTTCATTTATGCCCTCATTCATCCCATTTATCCTCTTTACCTCCATTTACCCTCTTTTACCCTTCATTTTTCCATTTCTAAAGTCCCACGCTACATTTCTTTATTCAAATCTCTGCCCCCCACTTTAGGCCGCTTGACATATATATATATATATATATATATAACATATATCATTGTCATAAACCGCACCTTACCCCTTCCTTACCTTTCTGCCTCGCAAGACCGCAAACTCATTCGTAACACCATTTTCCACTTATAACTCCACCGATGCGATGTAAAGGGACCCACCCTCCTGCACAAGCCTTTATCGTAAACAATCCACTCCTTTCCGTTCAAAACCTTCATCGACACTCAGTTACCTTTTTGCACTGCCAACCTCTCCACTCATTGCATTTCGCACCCTGCATAATATAACCTTTACCCTTTGCTGCTTCCATGAAAATATCGCGGATTGCGATCTGCGGGCAGGCCCACTTCCTTGCCACATAATCCTCCTCTCATCGCACATCGATCCTCACAATGTTTAACGCTTACCTTCCGTCACGCATAATAAAACCTACGATATGCGATCTGTGGGTGGTCCCACCTCTTTGCCACGCTACTCCTCCGCCCGTCGCACTTCACACAATGCAATTCTTAACATTTACCCTTTGTTGCTCATATGTAAAACCTCTGATCTGCAATATGTGAAGTTTGGGTCCCACCGCTTTTCCACGCCATCAGTAGCCCTTCCACAGCTTTTTTCCCTCTCATTTCATGTTAATCATCTCGATATATGCACCATTACTTCCACCATCTCCCCTTCATCTCTGCTCCCTATCAATACATCCAACAGTTCATGATTTGTTTTGACTCACCCCGCACCTTCCCAAGATTAACAGCAGGGGGGGGGGGGGGCGGGGGGGTCCGAAATGGCTGGTTTTTTATACCATCCCTGGTGCTACATGGCAGCCTATAGTGATTTCGCACCCCCTCCCCATCTAATACCCCAAACCATCCATTCCCCCATCCAAAATCTGGTTTTCAGTTTTCAATTCAAATATAGCATGGGATTTTGGGTGGAGCACGTAGTTATGGTTTATTCAGTTCGTTTAGGGAATCTCCACTAAAGAGTGAGACACACGCAACACAGTTGGCCATTTCATTATGGTTAAAATGAATCATGAGAATTACAGAGTGGAGGCCTTCCACAACAGATGAAATCAAGTGGTGGAAACCATACTGCCGACCTATTCGTGTTCACTCCTCGCCATCCCCATGGAGGACTCCAAGACTTGGCCTACACGGCCCATCATTTTGTTCCTTTTTAATTTTTGATTAATATGTTTTTCTGGTGAAATCCCAATTTCACCTGATTCTATTTTGATTTTCTATTACAAGAGTGATTTCTTGATGCACGCTCTACTATTTTGTTAGGATATTTTAGTTTTCACATGTGTGGGTTGATCAAGAAAGAATATTTGATCATAAACCGTGAAGGAGAACTCTATATGTAGTGAGTTCTAAGATGAAAGAAAGGTTAATTTTGGAGAATTTTGTTGTAGTTCTTTATAATTGTGCTCCATGTGCTTCGAGATACATATTTGGGAGAGTTGTTTGAACTTAATATTATACAACATTGTTATTTGGATTCCATATGGAGCAATGAGTAGTATGTATATGTTTTCCTCTGTTTATGTAATCTCCTTTTTATGTATAATCATCTTTCATGCTACGCTTAATGATTCTTAATGTTTGTCGTCTGCAATTTTATTCATGTATTCATGTCTCGTATAACGTTCATGTATTAATTTGTTGCACCCCCTTAATTTACGCTGACAAATTTCTATTGTTGTTCATATCTCATTCATATCTCGCTTCCTCTGAGTTCATAGGAGATAGATTCTTAATCCTCTTAAGCCTGTCTCTTATGAGTTCCTTCTCCATTCTTTCCCAACACCCCCATATTTTTAAAGCTTTTTCTCATTGTTTTATACTTGGCCCATTGGAAAACCATCAAGCCTCACACCTCGATCCCTCTCGCTAGGAATTCACATGAATCGACTCGGGGTCTTCTCCATTCCTGAACCACCAAAACCATCATTCTCTTTATCCACATTCTCGAGGCATCCTTATAATTGTCTACATTAAACCTCTAATTTTAAGATGTCCTAGACACCGGTATTTTTCAACTCAAGGTTGTCTCTAGGAGCTACAACACTTTTGGCGTCGTTGCGGGAGTATTTTCCCCGGATATGACATTATCTTCACCCTTCAACGTGAGCACAAAGGGTAGAGTTGCATAGCCCTCACCTTGAGACTCCACTATTATCAAAGTTCAAATCAAGTGTAAATCATGTCTTACACCAGGCCTCATACCGATCGATACTTCTCAAGAAACCCTTCTATATCTGATCCTAAAAAGATCATATTTAAGAGAATATGGAGAGAAAAAAGCGAGCCAGTTAACCTACCCTCATTTTCTATAGAATATTTTCCTTCCTCATCTTATAACTGCATCTATGGTCCTGAATCCAAAGCCCGTGTACTTGAGTATCCTCACGCAAACCTAACTTTAGCCAGTTCAACCGTAAAAGACAAAGCCAAATCTGTTGATACTTCTCTGCCTCCCTTGCACCCTAATCCTAAGGCTGAAGAAGTCAAATAAATTACAGCACTCCAAAACTCTTTACAGATAATTATGCAAACCTCTACTTAGCATATACCTGTTATACCACAGCCAAATCATCCTTAGAACTTACACCACCACACCTCATGGTTGTGCCTGGTTTCCTCATGAAAAAGTATGCTCTGTTAGCTCTACCCCAAGTATTGAACGACAAGCCTCAAGACTATCTAAAGCTCCGCCTCGGTTCAGGAAGATAGTACTTCACGAGACATATTGAAAACTTATCCGTCTTTCTTGAGAATGTGAATGTAGAGCACTTGGATGTAGTGCTAAGGCTTTTTGTTAAATCCTTGGATGAGAGCCTCAAAGTGGTTCAAGTCTATAGATAATAACACGGCCACCTCTTGGGAAGAGATGGAAAATTTCTTCACACTAAAATGGGGAGAAAAGGGACATGGATACGTTCTCACGAGTTCAACGCTCTTAAAAAGATACACAATGAGGACGTAAAAAATTCATCAAAAGGTTCAATAAGCTTTATAATAATCTCCATGTTGAGATAAAACCTCCCTAAGCAACTGCTAAAGTGGTGAGAGCCTTTGAACGGAGTTTGGTTCACCCTAAAAAATAAAATCCACATCTCTGGATCGATCCGATTTGCATTGGAGGTAGAATCAAACTTTGATTCTACTAGCAAATTCAAAGGAAGATAGAGTATGAAGCCAAAAGAAGAAATGGAGAGGAGGCTTCTACATCAAATCAGGGAGGGAATCACAAGAGTATAGAATGGAAGAAATAAATAAGTTGATCAAGAACCTCTCAAATAAGTGGTTAAGCTTGAATTGGAGGCCAAAAATCCCCCTCCTCGTTCTAACCAAATGATTCCTAATCATGGGTTTAATCCTATCTAAAACTATGCAATTGTTGTAGCGTGAAAGGAAGGAACAACAAGATCATATCCAACCTCCTCAGACTTGGAGGGGAAGTGGAGGGACAGAGGAAGTCACATGCAACCAAGAAGATCAATTCCTCGCCTACTTGGATGATGAGGAAGGTGAACTCACTCGAGAATAATAGAAGGAACTCGCTTCAAAAGACCAAGATATTGATGATTACCGGCGGTTGTGCATTTCATCCAAGATCAACTCCACAGAAGTATGATCTTAGGTCCTGGAAGAACCCGAGTGCATGAACAAAATGAAGAGTCAACATTAAGAGGATAGACCCCCTAGTTCTACTAGGGGAAATCCATTAGAATAGTCTTCCCATCATGAAGATGCATCCACTTCCACGAAACAAAGCTCTGATCCTCCCAAAAATGAGAAGTTTGCGGCTATACCCTTGAAACTTCCATCATCCTAAAGAGAATTTCAAAGAATTTATACGAAAAAACTCCCACCACCCTTTAACCTCCAGAAAGAATTAGAAAAGGTCAATATCTCGATTCCCCAAATCGAGCTCCTAAAATAGCCTTCATACAAGGCCCAAGTGTCCCAATTCATGTTGCCCCATGGTGTAAGCCCTATGCTTGACAACCTCAATCTCCAAGAAGAAACATCCATGGTAGTTTTTGGACCTCATGTAGAAGAGCAAGACTTGGCCACTCCCCCATTCTATGTGACTCTAGTGATACATGACTTATTGTTGCACAATTGCATGTTGGATTCTGGGGCTTCACATAATCTGTTTCCATTTTCTGTCATGGAGCAGTTGGGGTTGCATATTACAAGGCCTTATAAAGACCTGTATTCTTATGATTCCAAGAGGGTGAAGTTCTTAGGCATGATAAAAGATCTGGTAGTAAACTTAGCCCAGATTCCGGCCAAAAGTGTGGAAATGGACATTGTTGTGGCTGATATCCCAGCTCGGTTTCGAATGTTGCTGTCGAGATCCTAGGGTTCCAAGATTGGAGGATCTATAAATCTAGACCTCACCTACGCCACTATTCCAGTATTTGGTGGGGAGGAAAGAAGATTATACCGTGAATCCAGGTTTGTGAAGATGGTCACCAAAGTTGATTGTTCGACAAATTCTCTGGTATATGTTAAAGAGGGTGAAATCTCTTGTCTTATGCTCGAGGAGGATGAAAATTTACTGCAAGAAACAAAAGTCTCTTCTCTAACACCGAAGAATCCTATGAGCAGAGAGGAAAACAAAATTTGGACCTTGCAGTTTGATGGAGATTATTCACGAGAAGGAAACAGGGTTGGGGTACTCCTGATATCACCAGAAGGATGATTAATTCCCCTCTCCTTTAAGCTGGAATTTGAAGCCACAAAAAATGTGGCTGAGTATGAAGCCCTGTTGTTGGGATTGAAGACGACACATAACATGAACATACAGAATCTCAAGGTGTTTGGAGATTCAGAGCTTGTAGTGAGGCAAGTCAGGAGCCAATGCCAAACTAAACACCCACGGCTCAGAGCTTACATAAATGAGGTATGGGATTTGGCTTAGAACTTCTTTCTGCTTTTAACATTTAGTTTATGCCAAGGGATGAGAACAGAATGGCAGAATCACTAGCTGTGGCTGCTAGTAATTTCTGCCCCCCGTAGAATCCCCTGCTCATATATGAGGTTGAATTGCGATACCTCCCCTCCATTCTCGACAATGTAAAGCATTGGAAAGTCTTTTAGGATGAAGAGAAGGTCAAGCGTTTTATGGAAACGGTGGGAGAGTTCTCAAATATGGTGATCGATTTAATCACCGAAGATGACAGTGAATAGCCAAAAACCAGATGGGAAGAGACACTGGCTAGGCATCGTGTTCTGTAATTAAAGGGAAATTTCATTCTCAGGGGTCTCGTACCATTGGAGATATTATTTGACAAGAATGATATCCCGGTGAACCCCAACAAAATGACCCTCGAAGAGCATGTCAGGGATGTGAATATTGAGACGGAATAAGATCCAAAGGTGGTAAAGCTATCAAAATGGGTCCCTCAAGAATACCAAGATCAGTACCTCGGGTTGTTTCAATCATATAAAGATGTATTCGCCTGGTCATACCAAGATCTGAAGACTTTCGACATTGACATTATACAGCACAAGATACCACTCAAAGAAGATGCTAAGCCTCACAAGCAGAAGCTGAGACAAATCAATCCCCTTCTCCTCCCAACCAATGAAAAGGAAATAAAGAAGTTGTTGCAGGTAAAGATCATTGTCCCTCTTAGGTACTTAGAATGGGTGGAAAACCTAGTACCCAGGAGGAAGAAGAATGGCGAAATCAAGCTCTGTGTGGATTTACGCAATTTGAACAGAGCTTCACTCAAAGACAACTATCCCCTCCCGAAGATGGACCACATCTTGCAAAAGGTGGTGGGATCCTCCCGCATGTCCATGATGGACGTCTTCTCAAGATATAATCAAGTAGCAGTGCTCCCCAAAGACCAAAAGAAGACGACGTTCACTACGCCTTGGGAACTTTCATGTACGCCCGAATGCCTTTCGGCCTTATAAATGTCGGTGCTACATTCCAGCGTGCTATGGACATCGCTTTCATAGGAGAGAAAGATAATTTTGTGGTGATTTACCTGGATGAAATCATTGTCTTCTCGAAGAGTGACGCTGAACACACAGAACATCTTCGGCGAACCTTCGACAAATGCCGCAGGTATGGCCTATCCCTGAACCCTAAAAAATACATGTTTTCCCTGGATGAAAGAAAGTTACTAAGACATATAGTAACTAAGGAGGGAGTGAAGATTGATCTAAAATGGGTGGAGGTGATAAACGACATTTCTATACCAAGAAACAAAAAGAAGGTACAAGTGTTCTTGGGAAGAATAAATTTCTTAAGAAGATTCATACCCAATTATGCCGAGATTGTATGAAACATCACTGAAATGCTAAAAAATAATAGTGAAGTGAGGTGGACCCCTAAATCGAGGGATTCTTTTGACAGAATCAAGCAGACATTTGCAGAAGCTCCAGTGCTGATAGGTCCAGATTATGGGAAGCCCTTCATGATTTTCTCTTTCGCCTCTCCTCATACAATAGTTGCAGTGTTGCTGCAGAAGGATGACAAAAGGCACGAACAACCTATTGCATTCTTCATCCAGGTTTTGCGGGATGCTGAGGTGAAATATAATATCCTGGAAAAGCAAGAGTACACTCTGGTCAAATATCTAAAGGTACTCCGGGTGTATGTGTTACAATCTGCCATAACCGCCTACGTTCCCATAGCAGGAGTGAAGGATATCTTGGTGTAGGGCAACACTAAAGGAAAAAGGGGAAAATGGATAGCTAATATTCAGGAGTACGAGATGGAGATAAAGCCTACCAAACTCATTAAAGGCCAAGGGATGGCAAGGATTCTTTCTGAATCCAACTTTCAAGCTCTGGGGATAAATTTGTCTATGACAGGAGGAGAAGCACAAGAGGATACAGGTGCACATCAGGGCATAGAGTCTTCCACGCAAAAAACACATGTGAGGTACCTTCTATCCTCATGGTATAAGGATGTAGTGGAATATATTTTAACATTGAGATGCCCTCCTAACTATGATAAGGCCAAATACTGCATCTTGAGGCTGAAGTCTCAAAAGTACACCGTGGCAAATGGGCGACTGTATTGGAAGGACCCAGCGAGGATCTTACTATTGTGTTTAACAAAGCAAGAAGTTGACCAAGCGATGACCGAGTTCCACGAAGGGATATGTGGCGACCATTACAGTTGGCGATCCACTGCACACAAGATCCTGAGGGCAGGTTTCTTTTGGCCTAAATTATTTGGGGATGTACATGCTCACATCCGGGCCTGCGAGAAGTGTCAGAAGTTTTCCGAAAAGCAAAGGTATGCACCTATCCCATTGATCCCAGTACATGTTGAAGAACCTTTCAAATAGTGGGGAACTGACTTCATAGGAGATATTCACGCAGCTTCTAGCAATCAGCATCGATGGATCCCCACCGCGATAGATTACTTCACTAAGTGGGTTGAAGTTGTGCCTGCAAGGAATCCCATCGATGGGGTGGTGATCAAGTTCCTGGAGGAGAACATAATAGCTAGGTTTGGATGTCCTGCTAAAATCATCACCGATAACGCCCAGGCTTTTAAATCGGATAAGTTCATAAAATTTTGTCAACACTATAATACCATTCTAGGACACTCCACTACATATTACCTAGAAGGGAACGGGTTTGTGGAGTCATATAACAAGACATTGGTTAGGATTCTGAAAAATACCATCAATGAAAACCAAAATAATTGGGACTCCCAGCTCAAGTTTTCACTCTGGGAAAATCGCATCAACACTAAAAGATCTACAGGGAAGTCCCCTTATGAACTGGTGTATGGCAAAGCTGCAATATTTCCTACTCAGCTTGCATTACCCGTGGCCTGATTCTTACAAGAGAGTGAGGAAGAGAAAAACGACCTTATCAGAAGAATGAATCAATTAATTGATCTAAGTGAAACACGGGAATAGGTAAGCCTCAGACTAGCAGAGTACCAGGAAAGGATGAAAGACTTATTTGATCAAAGAGCTAAAGACAGGGAAATCCAAGTAGGGGATTTGGTGCTGCGATGGGATGTCTGGCGAGCAGACAAAGGGAAACATGGGAAGTTAGACCCCCCCTTGTTTGGTCCTTCCAGGGTGGCAGAGGTCAAAGGCAACAGTACTTTTGCATTGGAGAACTTAGAAGGAGACATACTTGAGGCACCTGTAAATGGGCAGTTCCTCAAATTCTATTTTCATCACTGACAAGGGCTAATCCAGCTCACTGTATATATATCATTCCAATGTCTATACTCCATTTTGTTTCCTCTATTGTTTTCATTATTCCATTTCATCTTCCACTATTCCCATTTTTTTTCATCCATTGTTTCATTTTCCATTTCATCTTCCATTTTGTGTCCACTTGACTGTTGGTATAAAACTTTGTCTGATTAGTATGCATTTGCGACTCCATGTTCCCAATAAAGCACAGGCATTCAGGCTGTAGGTTCTCAACACACTACGAACAACACATTGTCCCCATATGGAGCCAATGTTGGCCACAAAGTGAATAAGGAGAAAGGAAGGGAAATCCCAACTATCAAAGAGCTTCAAAGGAATCAATCTACCTTTCAATTCAGTAGAAAGGGGAAATTGTGGTTGTTACACTAAAAATTTTCATCCTGACATTCTGCCATGAGTATGAGCTTATTATTACTCATACTTCCCCCTTTTGCAAGCCTAACATATCAGTTCCTCATGTCAAGCCTTGAAAATCAGAAGAAAGTTCTTGAAAATCTCCTAAACTTTGGTATCGCACTTTCTCTATATATTTCCTGCGGTCCCGAACCTAATGTTCAGCTTACATGCGGACCTAAACCACACGTTTTATGTGTTATAGGTGCGGACTCCTATAAAACTGAAAAGGACGAGAAAGTAAAATTAAAAAGTTGATTTGAAGTCAATTCTAGAAGATTCTAGATGAGAATTTTCGGAGATGAGTACGCTTTGATAAGGTGCATATATCCCTTACCTTATGGAGCTAAACCCTTGATGTAAGGAGCTTATCCCTTTGAAGGAGGATTCTATCCCTTCATACTTGGAACAAGAAACCTCCTCTTTTCCATTATAAAAAGAGGCATTGGGTAGCCTCAAGGAGAGTTCAAGTTTTAGAATATTTGAGGTTAAGTGCTGTTGAGATTCAAACTCAAGTTAACTGAGAATTTTGTGAGGAGAGATCACATACCTCTATTTGTCTTGGTTGAAAGAGTTCAGAGCTTGTCAAAGTAGAGGAGATTCCTGCTTCAAACCCCGGGAAGGCCTGTGCAACATCAAGGCTCAGGTTGTAAGGTTTTCTTATTTTGAAATTAATACAAATATACTCATTTTTCTCAATAAGCTGTTTGTTAATGGTTTATTTCATAGATTCCTTGATCACTATGATAAGCATGGTTTATAATGATGTCTATACAGGTGCTATGTAATATTTTGCTTGTTTGTGACTGCAGGTTTACGAAGAAAACTCCTTCAAGTGCACGAGGGACAACAACGACTTCAAACAAGCGCTGGACATAAGGTAGGTCTTTTACACCTCTATAGAACTATTTGTAAATCATATATGCTTAAAGAAAGATTAGTTTATTTGGTTGTTTGTTGCTAGATACTTTTAGTACTAGGGAGATTGGTCTTGTCTGCAAGAACGATTTATTCGGCCAACAAATTGGCGACTCCACTGGGGAAGAACTTGTTGTTTTTGGTTCTCTTTTATTTTGATTTGAAGAAACATTTTTTCTTAGTTTTTGATTGATAGACATCTGCCTGGGTAGTTTAGGTTTTCTGTGTTCTAGAAAATTTTCAAATCTTTAGTGTTTTTCTCTAATTTTTTCTGGGACAACACTCTGTCTTCTTTTGACAGTGCGGGCAGTTTCGCATCTTCTTTAAGTAAACAGTGCGGTACCGCACCTTGTACTTCTGGAAGCCTGCGGACCCTGTTTAAATTTTAGAAAAACTCTAGATTCCTTTCTTTAGTTTCTCTTGATTTTGATTTAGTATTTTTGATTTCTGCCCAGATTGATGATAGTTTCTGTCAAAAAAATTTTGTCAATGAATTCCAACAGTATTGATGTTTTGATGACTTTCTAGAAGATTTTGCATTTCGGATTGCTTTTCACGTGGTATTTGTAGTGATTCGAAGCATTGACGGTTTGAAATACCTCAGATTACATTGGTCTTTAGTCTTTTGCTGAATCTGACCTGATTGTGAAATCATCTTTTATTGAGAAATAAAGCTACTTGTTTCTTTGCAAATCTTCGAAAAAAAACTTTGTTAATAGGTTTTTGAATTTCATTTTTTATAAAAAAAACATATTTGAATGTTTTTGATCTGTTTGTTATTTTGGAAAAATAGATCCTTAGTTTGCTGAAAAACTAAGCAAAACATTCTTCAAAAAATCTTAAAGCTTTTATTCTCTTAGATTATTAAAAATTAGTTAGACCTTAAGATTAGTTTTGTAGTTTTGAGTGTTTTTTAAATTTTCTAGCTTTCTTTTGAAGGAAAATTGTTTTGTAGCTTCAATTTTTTTGGAAAGTGAAAGGATTTTTATTGTGAGCTTTGATAATTTATTGGAAAGGACAAAAATATTTTCTTTCAAGTATTCTTTATGTTTCAAGAAGGAATTGTTTATTAAAAGAGTTGCATTCTCTAACTTTTCCATAATTAGAATTTCATTGAAAGAAAACAATCTGATTATCATTTTTAGATGCATTTTTAGTGTCTTTTGGAAATTGAGTCTTCACACCACCAAAGTTTCATTTCCACACCCATTGACTTAAGAAACAGCCCATAAAAGTAACGCTTAATTAAAATTCATCTAGCAATCTTTTATTTTCTAGGGCTCTTATCACCAACATAGCTTAGGCTAGTATCTTGGAGTAGGGAGTAATTAACTCTCCAATATAGTAAAAACAAACAAGTAGACAAATCTTGCGGTAGGAAGAAATTCCAATTGTTGCATCTATGCTCTGGGAAGCTCCTCTTAAAGGAGTCAAGCACGAGATCATATCTGAACCGGTGAGGTAATCAATCCTTCCTCATTGGGAACGATAGAAGATATACACGTATTAACAACGGTAAACCTCGGATAGACCATTGTCGAGGAGCCTGGGGTCACTTGTTGGTATACCTTGGATTATTTCAAGGAGCCTTCAAGGGGATTGAGCTTTGTTACTCTGCCCTTGCGTGTGTGTCGGATCGTAGACTGTTCCCCCAGGTATATTTGTTTCAGTTGGTAACCTTAGAGGCCATAATATTTAGGATTCTTTCCTAAGGTGACAGTGGAGGGAAGATCCCACTGTACCTGGAACAGACGTCGGCTAGACTCACTTGGACTCTCCGGAGGGTTATCTTCACTTGAGATGGTATAGTGGAGAAACTTGCACCGGTCTGTTTCATTAAGCAGGTTGTCGGGGTAACTGTTCCAACCGCCCTTTTCGTGTTAAAATTCTACTAAGTTGGATTTCATCACCAACTAGTGTTTTTAGTACGGAAAGTTACTGTTTGTGTGTGGTTTGAACTCTTAGATTTTTTAAGCGTATGATTCAACTGTTTGTTTCTTAGAGACTTTAGGTGTTTTCATTGAAATTTTTCTTTGTTTGCGTGTGATTAATTAATTTTTAATCGTGGCGGACTTGCCAAGACAATCCCGGAGACTACAAGGGAAACCCCCTGAATATACACCAAGTCAGCTTGAAGGGCTTCGTGCTCTGGTATCATCTAGTAGCGGTAGGATTAGATCAACAGAAATTGGAACTTCATCCATTGTAGTTCATCCTGATTATCAAACACCCACAACATAATACATTCAAGAGCCGATTTCAGTTTCTGAAGTTACTGGTAATATTTCTCCTTCCAGTGAACTAATTGATGAACCTGAAATCTCTGAACCGAAAATTGAACCTTCTGTTTTGGAAAAATCCTCAGGATTTATTTCACCAACTTCTAGCGATCTTGGTTCACCTAGGGTAAGAAATATCGTCACTGACGATCTTCCAGCTGGTCTTATTTCTATTGAAGAACTTACTAATCCAGACGAAGATATATCTCTTCCCGAATCCCCTCAATCTTTAAATCTTAGGGAGCGTGAATCTATTTTCTACAGCCCTATTCGAACTAGTGCTTGGTATCTATCCTTAAAAAAAAAATTAGAAAATCCGGGTCTTGCTTTTCATCCACCTCGAGTTCCATTTCATCCTACACCCAGAGGTTACTATCCGCCATCCATTATGGCAGGAGAGTCATCGATGTTTTCTCAGACTCCGGAATCATTTTTACACGATGGTCCTCATGTTCCTTCGGGATACCAGGCACTATCTGGTGCTTTCTCGGGAGCAACTCCTCAACCCATTGAAAACGTGTTATCATCTGGTCTTAATGGTCTTAAAATTGAAACGTCGAACGCAGAGAAAATTTTTATGATGTCTGGTAATGTTCCCAATCCTCAACCACAAGGCAGTCAGTTACCGCCTGGGGGGCAACCTCAAGGAAATTCGTTACCGCCTGGGGGGCAACCTCAGGGTAGTCAGTTACCGCCTGGGGGGAAACCTTCAAGTAGTCAGTTACCACCTGGAGGGCAACCTCAAGGTAGTCAGTTACCACCCGGGGCACAACCTCAAGGTAGCTTTTTCCCAGGACAAACTGTGGAATCATATTATTTTGGGGGACAACCCCAAGGACAGTACATACCTCAAGGGTATCAACCTTCAGGACAGTACATACCTCAAGGTCAACCCCAAACTCAATATGCTCCTCAGAGTCCTTATCAACCCCAGCCTCAGTACGCGCCTCAGGGTTATCAACCTCAAGGTCAGTACCCAATTCAAGGTTACCAACAGCCTTCTGGTCAACCATCTATTCAAGGAGCCAGAAATTTACCACTTAATTATCAACCCTACGTTCAACCAGGTTATGGTCCTTATGTTCAACCTTCTGCGGGACAATACCCCGGAATGATGGTGTGGGATCCATCCCAATATCAACAGCCTATGCAGCCTAATGTGCAGATGCCTTATCAACTTGGACAGCCATTGGTTTCTGGTCCAACCCAGCAACCTGTCCAGCCAACTATTCAAACTCCTGCACCTAGTACTGTTCAGCAGGCTGGGCCTAGTTCACCTCAGACTCCGCCTCAAACTGCTGCAACCACTGCAACGATTGTCCAACCTGTAACACCTGTTTCTGGAGTATCTGTAACCCCGAGTTCGGCTATCCCTGTATCCGTGCAAATTCCTCAAGTCTCTGTACCCCAGTCAGGACCTTCAGTTCAAACTTCGGTTCAGATACCAGCAGGACAAACCGGTACAAGTACAGTTGTCACAAGTCAACCGCAATTCACGTATCAACCGTACCAGGGACAGCCGCAATTCGGTCCCTATACACAAAATCCAAACTATCAGTATCAACCGTACCCTGGCTATACTTATCAACAGCCTCAATAACCCCAGTTTGGTACGATTAATCCTGGTTATCCGGGAGGTTACACAATTCCTAATGCAAATCCGATTCCCAACTATCCTGGGTATCCACCTCCTGGAACTGCTTTGGCTACTCAAGGTTTTCGTGATCCTAACCGTCAATTACCATTTATAGCAACTTTAGATTTACCCGACTTGACGCGCCTTACGAATGATCCAATTTTCTATTATCAAAATTGGCCGCCAATGCCACATAAGTTGCCCAGTGATATACCAAAATTCGAAGGTAAGTCAGGAGAGGATCCATCAAATCACGTCATGACTTATCACCTCTGGTGTGCATCTAATTCAATCATTGATGATTCGATTCGCTTACGTCTTTTCCAAAGAACTCTTATTGGTCTTGCAGCCAAATGGTACATTGAGTTACCACGAGGCTCATTTCATAATTTCAGTCAGTTAGCAACTGCCTTCTTGACTCATTTTCAGTTGCCGGTCAGATACGACAATGGCACGGAATTATTAACTTCGCTGAAACAATCCACGTCTACGTATATTTCTGATCATATTCATGAATGGCGACGTAGGAGACGTTTGGTGAAAGTTTATATTCCAGATCAAATTTTGGCAGAATGGTTTGTTAAATCATTGTTACCCAAGATTACTGAAGATGTAGCTAAGGCTAGTGTTGTTACTGAAGAGCAAGTAATTTCTCAAGCTCAGTACCTTGACCTCGTTTATACGCAGTCAGGTACTTTACATGAAAAAATCCCAGACCTTCCAAAACAAGGTCAAATAGTTGCTGCTCCTTCAGGGTCTCATGCCGCTGATGGTATGATTGGTACAGTCAATTCTAAAAGTAAGAAGAAATCTTCAAAGAATTCTTCTCCTATTATAACTTTACCAGATTCCCCGAAAGGAGAATCTTCCCCCGAAGTTTCTGCCGATATTCACGTCGTAGAGACATCTACGACCAAATCTAAATCCGGTGGTAAAAAGAAAGGGAAGAATAAAAACAAAAAGAATTCAAAAGAGAAAACTGATAAAAATGAATCCAATGATGAAAAATGTAAACCTCGCTATCCTTGTTTCATTTGTGAAGAGGATCATTTCACAAAAGAATGTCCATATCGAGTCGAAGTTACGAAATTCGTTAAAGGATCGCAACAACCTGCTGTCTTGAAGGATCCTTTTCCAACTCAAGATAGTAAAATGATTGGTTCTACCTCAACAACTTTTGAAGAACCTATTATGATGATGTCTCATGTAAGGATTGTGACGCGATCGCAAGATTACGGTAGTAAGAATCCTGTTGATGGTAAAGAAGCAAAATCTTCTAATGCAAACACATCAACTACACCTCCTCCTGTTTCTGGTCCGCTACAGATCGAAAAAAAAAATCTAGACTTAATAATCAAACCGCCTGCTAAAGGTGTTCTTCGTAAATCAGCTTTCAATCCACATGCGAGAGCTGCTCAGAATTACAACATTGTTGAAGACTTAGCTGTTTCTCCTTCAGCAATGTCGGCTTTGGAAGTGCTGCAATCGTGTCCATCACAACGTAAATTATTATTGTCTGCCATAGGAGCTATCGATGTTTAGGATTCTGACCTTATAATATTCGATTTAGAAAATAGTACACCTCGCCTACCTCACCAAATGGCTTTCCAGATTCCAGTGTTAGTCAAAAACAGACCAATCTTTCGGACTGTGATTGATGAGGGAGCTTCAACGTGTATTATGTCGATTCAGTGTTGGAAATCACTTGGTTCTCCTACACTTAACCAATCTCCGACGATTCTTAAGGCTTTTGATGGTCGAGGTTTTCAACCTTTTGGTATTTTGTAGGATTTACCCATAGGGGTCGAAGGTAAAATAGTAAATCTAGATGTGGAAGTGGTTGATGCCCCTCTAGATTACAACCTTCTCCTAGGTCGTAGTTGGTCTTATGCTATGACTGTTGTTGTTTCTTCGGTCTTTCGACTCATAAAATTTCCATATCAAGGAAAGATCGTTACAATAGATCAGTTAACTTATTTCTCTTCCGACCCAGCCTCTACAGAAACAATCCAGCACGTTGGTAAAGCGGCTATCCCTTATAAGGATGTTGGAGTAGGATTGATTAAAGATTCTGGTTTACTAGGAACTTTTTCCTTTCCTCCTCCTAACGTATCGCCTTCTATTGCAAATATTCACATGATTTCGTCAGACACTGTTACGTTTGATGATCCTTGGATCGTACCTTCCGATTCCGAGTTAGATTCATTTGATGGCATGATGCCTTTGAGTCCATTTGAAATTGCATATCAGGCTGTACAGTCACTTTCCAACCCCTCTTCAACCGAAACTGATCCAATGAATGGGATCCATGAGGAATCACTTTCTATATCTAGTTCAGCCACAACGACATTTCCTGAACTTGTTCATACTGATGAACAAATTTGTGAGTTTTTGTCTGTTGACGATTTACCATGGGAAGATCTACATCACCGATCTTCGTTTTTACCTGAGCTAGATCATTTGGAAGATGATTTTGCTTCAATTTTTACTGCTGAATATGTTAAAGAACCACAGAATCCTTTGCAAAATCCTAATTCTGAGTTAAATTTGGAAAATATATCTCGAACGGTTCCCATTGACATTTCAGTAAAACCAGGAATAATTGAAAACATTCATATAGGTGCTTGTTGTACGGAAGATGAAATTCAAACTTATAAAGCCCTATTTCAAGAATTTCGTGATGTGTTTGCCTGGTCCTATGAAGAAATGCCAGGAATCGATCCGTCAATCGTCATACATGAAATCAAGACTTACCCGGATGCTAAACCTGTTCGTCAACGTTTACGTCAAATTCATCCTAGAAAAGCTGCTGCTATCAAAGCAGAAGTTGAAAAATTACTTCGTGCAAGATTCATTTATCCAATCCCCTTAACGGATTGGGTATCGAATATTGTTCCTGTGACTAAAAAACAAGGAACAATAAGAGTATGTATCGATTATAGGGATATTAATCGAGCTTGTCCTAAGGACAATTATCCAACCCCCTATATCGATCAAATAATTGATGATTGTGCTGGCAGTGAAATGTTTTCTTTTATGGATGGCTTTTCGGGCTACAATCAAATAAACATACTCCCTGTTGATCAACCGAAAACAACTTTTATTTGTCCATGGGGGACGTTTTCTTATTGCAAACTACCTTTTGGATTAAAGAACGCTGGAGCAACTTTTCAACGGGCAATGTCTTACGCATTTCATGACATTAAACACATTGTGTAGCCTTATCTCGATGATTTACCTGCTCATTCATCACATAGGGCCGATCATCTCACTCACTTACGAGCTATCTTTATGAGATGTCGGCATTATCGAAGTAGGCTGAATCCACACAAATGTGTTTTCTGTGTAGAATCGGGTCGTTTACTGGGATTTGTTGTTTCAAAAGCAGGCATTCGCGTCGATCTGTCGAAGGTCGAAGCTATTGTTAAATTACCTCCTCCTTCGACTTTACGCCAACTCCAACGTTTGCAGGGGAAAGAAAACTTTTTACGTCGATTCATTCCTAACTATGCCGAGCTTACAAAGGGTTTTACCCGATTGTCGAAACAGAACATTCCATTCTTTTGGGATGAGACCGCTGATCGATATTTTGATGCACTTAAACACGCGTTGACCCATGCACCGTTATTGCATCCTCCCAACTACAATCAGGATTAATTTTTGTACCTCGCCGCTTCTCATTCCACCATTGGGATGGTATTAGTTCAGGAAGATGAATCTCACAATGAACATGTGATTTACTATCTTAGTCGAAATTTGCATCCGACTGAGATCAAATACACACATGTGGAGAAATTGGCCTTGGCAGCTGTACAAGCTGTCCAAAGATTTAGACATTACATTTTGTTATGCAAAACCACAGTAATTTCTAACTATAACCCTATGGTGTACATTTTGACCAAACAATTGCTAGGGGGCAAGTATTCCAAATGGATAGTCATCCTACAGGAATTTGACTTGGAATTTGAAAAATCCAAGGCAAAGAAATCTTTGGTTTTTGCGGAACTTATGTGTGATTTCCCCTCTACTGATACTGAAACAGTGGCAGAAGAGTCCATTGCGGACGAATCTTTGTTTCTTATCAGTACTATTGATCCATGGTATGGAGATATTATTTTTTATCTCCAAACCCAATATTTTCGGCCAGAAATTTCACGATCTCAGCAACGGAAAATACGTTTCCAATCCCAACAGTATAATATTATTGGTGATACACTTTATCGTCGTGGGGCGAATTCAGTTTTTTGACGCTGTCTCGTTCATGAAGAAGCTGAAAGGTTTTAAATGACTACCATTCTGGAGCATGTGGCGGTCATATGTCTGGGTATGCCACAGCCCAAAAGATATTGCGCGTTGGTTATTTCTGGCCATCATTGTTCAAAGATTGTATTTATGTCGTCTGGAAATGCCATGATTGTCAACTTTTTTATCGTAAAATGCGCGCGCCACCCGCTCCTCTTCACCCTATAATTGTTGTTGGTCCTTTCGCAAAGTGGGGTATCGACTTTATTACATGTAACCCTCACTCGGCCGGGGGGCATGCATATATTATCTTAGCAATAGATTATTTTACTAAGTGGGCCGAGGCGATGCCTACATTTTCGGCTGACGGCAATACTGCTGCAACTTTCGTATTTAATCACATAATTGCTAGGTTCGGTGTTCCTCAAGCCATTATTACAGATCATGGAAGTCATTTTCGGAATGTCATGATGACTGAACTGACAGATCAACTTGGCCTGCGTCACGATAGTTCCACTCCGTATTATCCACAAGCCAATGGTCTGGTTGAAGCCATAAATAAAGTTTTAGTCACCATGATTAGACGAATATTTGGTATTCACAAAACGAATTGGCATTCCATGTTATTTTCAGCACTTTGGGCATATCGAACCTCAGTTAAAACATCAACAGGTTTCACTCCCTTTCAACTTGTTTACGGTTTGGAAGTTGTGTTGCCAATTGAATGCAAAATTTCGTCCTTAAAATTAGCTATAGAATTACTCCTAGCTACTTCTGAAGAGGAGAAACGTTTCTTGTACTTGGCTCAGCTAGATGAGAATCGACGAAACGCTGCAATAGCAAACGAGGCTCATGTTAAACGAATTAAAGCTCAGTATGATAGAAGCGTAACCCCTCGAAATTTTTCAGAAGGAGACCTAGTCTTACTTTATGATCAAGCCAACGATAAGCTAGGAGCTGGGAAATTCGTGCCTATGTGGCATGGTCCTTTCATTATTAAACGAAAACTAGCAAAAGGGGCCTATGAGTTGATAGATTTTGACGGTGTCCCTTTGGATAAACCCAGAAATGGGCTTTATCTAAAGCGATATTATGCTTAAAATTAGTGTGGAGATTTTTTGTTAGATTAGATTTCTTTACTGCTGGTGTGTTTTAGGTTAGAAAAGTGTGCCTAGTTTAGAAGTGTGTTTTTATCACTATTCCTGCTTATCTGAGTTTTACTCTTGATATTGCAGATGTCGACGTCTCTTCAAACCTACATTGGTTTTGTTGATGGTGCTTGTCGTAGTACACGGAACATTTCTTCCGCAGCTTGGGTTATTTATTCACCCTCTGACGAGTTAGTTTCCATGCATGGGGTAAGCCTTGGTCAAACAACGAATAACATTGCCGAGTATAGTGCAGTGATTGAGTTATTGTCTGAATCCATATCATTTGGAATTCGGAGTTTGATTGTTAGGTTGGATTCTGAACTTGTTGTATTACAGCTTAACAGGGTCTATACCATTAGGAATCTAGTTTTATTACGGTTATTTTTAAGAGTTCGTCTCTTGGAATGTGAATTTGATTATATCGAATATCAACATATTCCAAGACATTTAAATACATTAGCAGATGCAGTTGCTTCTAGTATGATAAATCAACATTTGCAATAATCAAAACAGTAAATCAAACAGCATCCATAACATGCACACAGATAGCCGGTAAATAGTGATATATCATAATATAGGAGTGTTTTCAAAAAAATATACATCGTCTTCAATCATAGGTTGGAAACACCTTATGATCGGTAGAATGATAACACAAAAAGTCAAAATATGAGTCTACAACACGATCATCCCATCACTGATGGTGATCACGATAAGAGACCACTGCTCGGGCCACCCTACATAGGAACCTCCTAAAAGGTCTTGGAACACCAATCACGTATCTCTGTAATCTGAGTGGAATCTCATCTATGTCCGTCTCTAGAATGTCTAGAGTCAGGCGCTCTAGGTGATGCTCTAAGTCAGACAAGATTTCCGTTGATTGGCCTGCTGGGGCTGGGGCTGGTGCAACTACAACTAGTTGTCTTCTGTCATAAGGTTGGAGATGGGCTGGTCGCCGTGGGCCCACATCTGCATTCAAAACTTTTGGTTATTAGCTTCAAAGACGATCAAAAAATAAAAAAAATTTAGAACTTAGAAATTGTTGAAAATGATTTTACCTGATTCATCCCACTGTTCCCCGGCTGGGAGAGTCATCTCTCGGTCGCCGCGGAAATCTATCCCGGCATATGGAAAGTCCTCTATGGTAAAAATTTGGCGATCCAGCCAACGAAAATATGAAGGAGGAAATCAAACAATTTCAGAGCCCTCAATACTGTGACGGGCCATCAGTGCGACCCAACGAGTCATCCTAGGTTCTCGAAGTCGACCGGCATCAACAGAAATACTCTGCGGAGCTAGCATGGGGATCCTCTCTAGAGCAAAGGTAACGACGATGGATCCATATCCAAAGTTGTTTAGTTTACCATTCTTCGCTCTAGTCAATTGGCCTTTTATATTGGCCAATACAGCTTCGCACTAGTTGAAAATGGTGTCGCGAAAACAATCCACAACAATACGCATTTGGGAACCGGTAGCCACATGCAGCACAACACTCCCACACAGTCTGGTAACAGTAAATGCAATAACTTTCAACTCGGGACGGATGATGTTTTTTATGTCAATCCGTTTTTCCCTAGGGTTTGCCTGATCATTACAGAATTCTAGTTGAAGACTAGCGACAGACTGGCCACCTGGCCTAGTCCCAAACAGAGAAACTTGTTCGCCCCTTTTGGACAAACCAGTCAGAAAATAAATATCCTCCAGCTCAATTTCGAGCCGGTGGCCACCAATAATGAAACACTGGTCCTGCATGTTCCACCTGTTTACCAGCCATGTCAGGAGGTCTACCTGTGCCCTCATGCCTTGGATGGCCCAGAATTTATATATACCGCATGCTTTTAATGCTTGCATTGTGGGAAAATGGAGCATTGCGGCGTCATCCACATCCTCATGTTCACGTTCTCTCCAAATCAACATCTTGTTACTCCTACAATGCATAAAAACACAAGTTAGAACAATCTAATTTGGAAATTTTTGGGCGGCAAATGAGAAATTTGAGTTTTAAATTTAAACGCGCGGGGACCCACAACTTTTTTCCATATAGAAAAAATTCGGGGTCCGCAGGTCCCATGTGTCTCACCTGCGGACCCTCGCGGGCGAATTTTTAAACCATATTTTTCCCTAAAAATAAAATCTAAAGCCTAAAACTGAATTGTAAATGGATGAAATACAAGATTAAGAGGTTGTGTATTACCTGGGACTGACGGTTCTCGATTTTGTCAGACGGATTTTCCAGAATATTCACAGGAAATTTCTTACCCAAAAGCTTTTACTTTTCACTCTGAAACTGAACAGTAAAAATGAAATTGAAAAAGTCCTTTTTATAATTTTTTTCGAATAGATGAATTTTTAATTTGTTTATTTTTCACTTTAAAAAGGGTATTTTTGAAAGCATTTTTACTTATCTTAAACAGGTATGTGTAATGTTTCAAGTTTTTGTGCAGAAATTGGATTTTTCAGGAGAATTGATCATTTTTCAACAAAGAGCATACTTTTATCACTTTTTCGGACTCTTTCAAAAATTCACGAAAAAGCGAAACATTGGAGTCCTCTTTTAAGCCCTTTTTAGACTCTCTAAACATGAAAATATTGCCGAGTACTTGATTGTTCGAACTCGTTAAAGTAAATGAATAATCGTCCCTTCGGTATAAGTTTACCCCTTTTACGGACTGAAATGGACTATTTACGAAAAAGGTATACGTTGACTAATTACGGTCAATAGAGTTCTCTCCCGCATTATTTTATCCTTTTTCAGGCTCGAGAGACTAAATTTATGAAAAAGTACACCCATGGAGTTTTCTTAAGTTTTTTCTTCTGACTCCCTAAAATTGAAAAACACCGAGTTTCTCCTATCCTGGACTCGTTAAAACTTAACAGTAAAGGACCTGTTTAATTTTCAACAGGAACGAACCACTCCTTCTTAGGGTTCGAATTTTAAACTAAGTTGGAATCATCCGAAGGATGAGCTTATAAACAAGCAAATGTTATCCTCCTTAAGCTTGTCAAAAATAAAGAGGTACTTGCCAGAAATGGTGGGGGAAAAGAGAGGAAAATGGGTATGTTTGTTATATTTTAATTTTTCGAAAATCCAGTCAACCACTCTTGAACGTGACACTTTTGTTCACCTGGGTTGGGAAAATCCTTTGCCTAATAGTTAATCAAACCACATTGAAAGTCTTCAGCCGGTTTCTGGGTATTAGCTTTAGGTCAATTGTCACCAAGCCATCTGCAGTGTCGTTATGTATTCAAGAGAACAGTTCAAATAAACCATTCATCTACAAAATATCTGTCATCCATTTTGACTATCCCTGAGTCAGTCCTTTCCAATATATTTTCAAAACTTGATCCATGATTTCGTGTTGTGGGCTTGCCTACGATAGATCACTTTCTATCGACGACAACTATCTAGGAAGTCGATCCAGAAATCGTCAGTACCTTGAAATCTGCATGCATCAATGGCAGGTTTCTCGCCTTCGACGATAGGTTACATCAATGACCTTCGATCGAATGATTCCATGAGATGTTTGGCTTCAGCTCATTTATTCACATTTCATGGATTGTATTGAGTACTTTGAGAGCCATTTGACATTATTGGTGGTTTCTCTCACACTTGTTAACAGTTTACATCATTGACTGGTAATCAAGTGCTTTCTACCATCTTCGACTTCAACACATTTATTCACATGGATAGAATCGTACTAGTTCGAGATGCGGAAATCAAGACCCTGGATCTAGTTTCTACCATCCAGGCTGCGAGGAATTTTTTTATCATTTATACAGTGGACTATTTATAAATAGATGGCTGCGTCCATACTGTGTCTACACATGTCTATACTGTGATGTATTCAAAATCATTCCTGTATCAGAACATTTTAAGTTAGTTCTAGTTAGTTTTGATCTGAGTATGGGAATTCCTACCTTAGTGATGATATGATTACATATATATGTTTTGCATTGAATGTTTTTACAGGTTTTGACTGGGGTGTCCACAGGATGATCCTTGAAATGATAAAGTACTGCACTCTTCATATATGACAGGCTTCAGTTTCATCTATTCCAAACTTTTCACTTTAGGGGGAAATCTGTTACACTAAAAATTGTCATCCTAACATTCTGCCATGAGTATGAGCTTATTATTACTCATACTTCCCCCTTTTGCAAGTCTAACATATCAGTTCCTCATATCAAGCCTTGAAAATCAGAAGAAAGTTCTTGAAAATCTCCTAAACTTTGGTATCGCACTTTCTCTATATATTTCCTACGGTCCCGCACCTAATGTTCAGCTTACATGCAAACTAAAACTGCACTTTATATGTGTTATAGGTGCGGACTCCTATAAAACTCAAAAAGGCGAGAAAGTAAAATTGAAAAGTTGATTTGAGGTCAATTTTAGAAGATTCTAGATGAGAATTTTCGGAGATGAGTACACTTTGATAAGGTGCATATATCCCTTACCTTATGGAGCTAAACCCTTGATGTAAGGAGCTTATCCCTTTGAAGGAGGATTCTATCCCTTCATAGTTGGAACAAGAAACCTCCTCTTTTCCATTATAAAAAGAGGCATTGGGTAGCCTCAAGGGGAGTTCAAGCTTTAGAATATTTGAGGTTAAGTGCTGTTGAGATTCAGACTCAAGTTAACTGAGACTTTTGTGAGGAGAGATCACATACCTCTATTTGTCTTGGTTGAAAGAGTGCAGAGCTTGTCAAATTAGAGGAGACTCCTGCTTCGAACCCCGGGAAGGCCTGTGCAACATTAAGGCTCAGGTTGTAAGGTTTTCTTATTTTGAAATTAATACAAATATACTCATTTTTCTCAATAAGCTGTCTATTAATGGTTTATTTCATAGATTCCTTGATCACTATGATAAGCATGGTTTATAACGATGTCTATACAGGTGATATGTAATATTTTTCTTGTTTGTGACTGCAGGTTTACGAAGAAAACTCCTTCAAGTGCACGAGGGACAACAACGACTTCAAACAAGCACTGGACATAAGGTAGGTCTTTTACACCTCTATAGAGCTAGTTGTAAATCATATATGCTTAGGGAAAGATTAGTTTATTTGGTTGTTTGTTGCTAGATACTTTTAATTACTAGGAGATCGGTCTTGTCGCAAGACTGATTTATCGTCCAACGGAGTGATAAGGTGTAATGGTGAGAAAAATTCATTTTTTCCCTCATTCACCTCATTTATCCTCTTTACCTTCATTTACCCTCTTTTACCCTTCATTTTTCCATTTCTAAATTCCCACGCTACATTTCTTTATTCGCAGCTCCACCCCCCACTTTAGGCCGCTTGATATATATATCTATATATATATATATATATATATGGCATAAACCGCACCTTACCCCATCCTTACCTTTCCGCATCGCAAGACCGCAAACTCATTTGTAACACCATTTTCCACTTATAACTCCGTCGATGCGATGTAAAGGGACCCACCCTCCCGCACGAGCCTTTATTGTAAACAATCCACTCCTTTCCATTCAAAATCTTCATCGACACTCAATTACCTTTTCACCTCTCCACTCATTGCATTTCGCACCCCGCAGAAAATAACCTTTACCATTTGCTACTTCCATGAAAATATTGTCGATTGCGGTATGCGGGCTGGCCCACTTCCTTGCCACGTCATCCTCCTCTCATTGCACATCTCTCCCCACAGCATTTAACTCTTACCTTCCCCCGCACATAATAAAACCTACGATATGCGATCTGCAGGCGGTCCCACCTCTTTGCCACCTGTCTCCTCCGCCCATCGCACTTCGCACAGCACAATTATTAATGTTTACACTTCGTTGGTCATATGTAAAACCTCTTATCTGCGATATGTGATATAAGTTTGGGTCCCACCACTTTTCCATGCCATTAGTAGCCCTTCCAAAACTTTTTCCCCTCTTTTTTTGTGTTAATCATCCTGATAGTCGCACCATTACTTCCACCATCTCCCCTTCATCTCTGCTCCCTATCAATACATCCAACAGTTCATGATTTGTTTCGGCTTACCCCTCATGTTCCGAATATTAACACTAGGGAGGGTCCAAAATGGCCGGTTTTTTATACCGCCCCCAGTGCTACGTGGCAACCTAAAGTGATTTCGCACCCCCCCCATCCAATACCCCAAACCGTCCATGCCCCCTTCTGAAATTTGGCTTCTAGTTTGCAATTCAAACACAGCATGGGCTTTTGGGTGGAGCACGCAATTATGGTCTATTCAGTTTGTTCAGGGAATATCTCCTAAAGAGCGAGGCATGTGTAGCACAGTTGGCCATTTCATTATGGTTAAAATGAATCATGAGAATTAGAGGGTGGAGGCCTTCCACAGAAGATGAAATCAAGTGGTAGAAACCAGACTGCCCACCTGTTCGCGGTCACTCCTCGCCATCCCCATGGAGGATTCCAGGTTTCAGCCTACACGGCCCATCATTTTATTCATTTTTACTTTCTTATTAATATGTTTTTCTGGTGAAATCTCGATTTCACCTGATTTTGTTTTGATTTTTTGTTACAAGAGTGATTGCTTCATGCACGCTCTGCTAGTTTGTTAGGATATTTTAGTTTTCACATGTGTGGGTCGATCAAGAAAGAATATTCGATCGTAAACGCTGAAGGAGAACTCTATATGTAGTGGGTTCTAAGATGAAAGAAAGGTTCTGAATTTTGGAGAATTTTGCTATAGTTATGTATAATTGTGCTCCCTGTGCTCTGAGATACATATTTGGGAGAGTTGTTTGAACTTAATATGATACAGCGTTGTTATTTGGATTCCAGATGGAGCAATGAGTTGTATGTATCTGTTTTCCTCTGTTTATTAGTAATCTCCTTTTTATGTATAGTCATATTTCATGCTCTGCTACCTTGATGATTCGTGTAATGCAGCTGCCAGTGGTCTGCAATTTTATCATGAATTTTTATCTGTATAACACTCATGCATTAACGCTCATGTATTAAGCTTGTTGCACCCCCTTAATTCGAGCTCCATGAACCTCTATTTTTTTCCATATCTCATTCATATCCGCTTCCTCTAAGTTCACGGGAGATAGATTCTTAATCCTCTTAAGCCTGTCTCTTATGGGTTCCTTCTCTGTTCTTTCCCAACGTCCCTGCTTATTTTTAAAGCTTCTTCTCATTGTTTTATACTTGGCCAATTGGAAAGCCATCAATCCTCACAACGTCATGATCCCTCTCGCAGTATTGGGAATTCACATGAATCTAGGACATCATGAAACAAATCCAACAAAACCGGACCAGGGTTTCCATAGGCTAAAACACTTCAAACCTCAACCAGTGATTCCACCTCATGGTCGGACATCACTAACCAACACTAGGTTCGTATTTACCAAAGTTTTCTAGGGTTCCAAAATGTTTGTTCCAACTAAGGCTCCAGGACTAGTAACTCAACCAAAAAAAAAAAAAAGGGAAAGACTACCACAACACCATGGCTATCCAGGAAATGGCAAGTCTAGGCAAAAACTCTTTCAATCCAGGAAATCCTCCATTCTAATGACAAATCATGACCGAGAAACCATATGCATGCCAAAAATAGTAAGGAGATCATACAAGCAACTCAATACCTACAAGAAAAACTCGTTGTAACTTCTAATACCGATGTCCTCTTGCGCTTTCCTACTCTTCCTTTGCCTTCTTGCTCCAAATCCCAATTATGCCACACTCCTCCAAGATTTATCCAATAAAACTCTAATGTCTAAGAGTATGAGGTAGAGAGAATGAGAGCTCCAAAAACTGAACTATCCAAAGATGAATTGAAAAAAAAGGTACCAAATGATCCTCATAAGCCTTTTTATTAATGAGGCCTCTAATTTCTTCAATTTTCCATTATTTTCCTCCATTTTCCTCCTCACATGCAACATGTGGCCTTTCACCTTCCTTTTCTCCTAATTCCATTATTTCCATATATAAAATGTCAAATTAATGTCCCATGCCTTTCCAAAGCTTTAACCATTGCCTTTTCCAATTTCCATAGTGATAATAAACCAAATGAACACCCACACTAGGATTTTTTCCGAACATTCAGCTTGGAATACGTGTCCCATGACCATGGTTATTAATTTGCCTTTACTAAATTTATTACATGGAATTTTTTACCAGGGTTGTTACAGTAATCCAGGATTCTTGTTGTCTTTAGGATTTTTTTCCTTCTAACATTGCAGGGGAATTCTTGGGGAACTTTCATCGAATAGCCAAAGATTTGGATTGGCGTTTGTTTTTCTAATGTTGAAAAAATGACGTGTTACATATTTCCCCGTAAAGTGCAAAGTAAGAAAAGATGTTTGAGGACTCAAGTGCTTTATCATGCCAAATTTCAGATTAGAGACTATGGTTATGTTGTAGCTGCTACAATACCCTCCAAAATTTCGGACTATACCCAATTTCAAAACCTTCCTTGGTCTAGTTTATCATCATCGCAAACTTTGAAACTCATTTCAGTTGTTTTCTTAGAGTGTTGTGTCCCCTTTTGCAAACTGGGAAAATTTTCGTCTTTTGGCATGTTGGTTGTCGCATTATGTAGAATAGCTTGTTCTAGTGGTTCCAAGAGGTCATATTTGTGTAAATTAGTTTTTCTAACCTTGTAATTATATGTCGCACTCATTTCCAAAGTTTTGAGTATTGTCGTCACGATCGTCGCAAAGTGTATATTTGGTGTCGCACTTGTCGTAACTAGTTGTAAAGTTGTAGCATAGAGGTGAATGCTTTGTTCATAATTCATGGATGATCTATGTTGATTCAGTCATCAAATATTCTAAGTGTGTGATCATATTCAAATTTTTATCACCGTGTACCGTGAACTCAACGACCCTGCACTTAGCCATTTTTGGAAAAAAAAAATCTCGACTAAGAAAGCTAGCTCCATCTGGCCTCCCTGAGCTACGTACTACATAGTTTTAGTCTTCTATCTATGACCTTGCTGCTTGGCACTTCACAATGCATATTTCCTTGCTCGCAGGACTTTTGCACTGCACAGTTTCTATGCCCAAGCTTTGGCTTTCACCTCCATAATTATGCAATCATGTCTCCCAACCTAGCTTGAACTGTGCACTTTGCAACCACAAAACTCAAGCTCATTCCTTGATCCCTTGAACTGTGTATCTATGCAGTATCCTAGCCTCCCTTGTCTCCTATAATTGCACAGTATGCTCACTCGGCTCCCATTCCCTCAATCGGTCTCACTAGCCCCCGAAACAACGCATTTTTCTCCCTCGGTCTGGCATGAACTGCACACTACATAGTCTCAAGGCTCAAGCCTCACCCATGGCTACTTGAACTACATAGTTGCACAATCACTGAACCCCTCTTCCTAACCTGTCACTTGTTCTGGGCTCATTCTATGGATCAGAATGCACCATCTTAGACTAGGGGGTTCTTGAATTGATGTTGTCTAGTTATGAGTGAATTGTAGGAACAGGTGCCCTTTCGTGTCATGGAAAGTTGATGAAGAAGGAGAAGGAGGGAAGCATGCTCAAAGACACTCTTGTAGCTGAATTTACAAGTTGACCGATCAAGAGAATGCAAAAGGACACTAGCTTTTGGCCACTATCCAAGACTTGATATCATTGAAGATTCCTTATTACCAAGCCATGCGAAAGTGTGAAGAAAAGAATATTCAAGAAGACATTCAGTTCTTAGTAGAAATAGTGGCTTGACATTGCCACATCACCCAACATTCCATGTCATCAGGGTTGTGTCATGTCATGTCATAAGTGGTCATATGCCACATCACTATTGTGGATCATGTAAATTGTATTCAAAATGTATTGTAAAATGGAAGCCCAAAAGACACACATGGAAGATGAAGAGTCATGTAAATTGAAAATTCATAGGAAGTTAAACAGTCATGAGGTAGTCAAAGATTCACAAGGAGGATGAAGCATCACCCCTTGGTTATATATACTCCCTCATTGCATGAGCAAAGGACTTTTTCACCTTGGCTCCACTTGCAAAGCATTAGAGAGATGTTGGCTTGAGGGGTCCTGACCCAGGTTCAGAGTTTATGGATAAAACAACAAACCCTCCAACTACTGGCCCTTTTGGCAGTGATCTACTTGTGCAGACCTAAGTCTCACCCAAAGCAGTATGGGGGGTGTTGGAACCAGGTTTCCGCACCCTAAGAGAGAATTTAATGAACTTTTCCTTAGCAAAAACCCAAAGTGAACTTATATAGATGTGTGCAATAGTTTATAACAGACTTATAGCAAAGGCATAGTCATTAACAGAATAGCACATAATAATGTCCGCTTTAGCGCAGATAACATAACAGAACTAGATCTAGATCTTAACCACTGTAAACACTTAACAGATATCTTAATAATCATACATAATCAATTTAGATAACTTTGTGCAACCATTAATAAGTAAACAAACAATGCGATTTTAATCAAAGCAATATAGATGCATAAGATAGAGAGCTTCGCCAAATTGTTCTTTCTATTATCTTTCAGATCTGTCAATACATCAATTGTACTTTCCAAAACCCTTACAATCCCTTCCATGCACACAGCCAGCGGAGTCTACACACAGCCAGGATAGGTCTCTGCACACACAGCCAGCAGGAGCCTTTTAACCCAACCCGAAAACCCTTACAAGCCCATATACTATCAGAACATCAATATCACATCAACTTAGACTTCACTACTTAGCTTAGACATACTCTATCTATTTATAATACACATAGCACGAAGATACTATGGTCTCAAACAATGGTTTGAGGCCCACATTTTACATTTAAGCTCAATTACATCCAAAATTGGGGACTAAAATCCCCTTGACTTCATTTTCACAGCGCGCACATATAAACATACAAAAAGTGTCTTCAAAACTTTTGCCTCAGGGGACCCTGCTCCAACAAGCCCCTAGCACAAACATGTGAGTCATCCCAAGTCACTGAGGCGTTGTATCCTTAGTCTTAGCCTAAAGTGTCTTGATAGAAGTCTGGAGAGGGAGCATTAACTCAAGGATTTTCACTACTACACTCTACGCTTGTTGAACCATTTTGTCTGTAGTAGGCCCCTCAGCAGCCATCTCCATGTTGCGCTGAGTCTGCTGAATAATCTTCAGGGTGTTGTCCAGCATATAGGATAGTTGCAGCGCTTCTTATCTCCACGGTTGCATGCACTCCTTCAGCACCTGTTCCTTCCGACACAAGTCTGCAATCTCTGTCTGAATTCCGTGGCCTTCTTGCAAACGAGTAAGTCATCATGTAAAGACTAATGTAGGTGCTACGGTTTGAATCTCTTCGAATTGCTGCTCCTTCTCGTTGAGTGTGTCACCCAATTGCTGCATGACCAGATCATTCTGGACAGAGGCCTAAATTTCCATGGCCTCATTCAAGGACTTGCCACACTTGGTGACTGCGGCAGTTATGCTATCCTATGTCGACTTTACTTTTGCTGCCATCCTCGCGCGAACCTCTAGCTATGTTTCTAGCTGCAATTTGGTTTGGAGGTCTGTGATATGTTGCTCATACTCTGTTCGAATTGTTTGAACCTCCTCACGCGCTGATTTCACTTCAGAATCCAACCCCTCTGACTTCTCAGCAGGCGCAGCTGTTGCTAAGACAGCTGGAATATTGCGGCACACCTGATTGATCTGGGCCTCTAGTGCAGCGCGTTGGGCCTCTGCTTCTTTGCACGCGGGTTTTGCTTGTTTCTGTTGTTGGTGCGCTTGTGCAGCCTGCTGTTGTGCATCTCTGGTCTTCATTTACGCGGTTTCTTCTCGAAATTAAAGCTCATTGATGATCACTGAAAGTAGCAAATGTAGTTTACCTGCAGGAAACACTAAAATATTAACATGAATATCACCTATACTAGTAAATTGAACACGCTGGTTGGCATCCATCTATATCGCTGGCAGGGGGATGTTGACAAATCACGCATTCCCTTATGCTAGCAAGGCAACATCCAATGGTTACGCATTGGTGTGGCTCGCCTGAATCACGCTCTCTTGGATCTGGCTCACCTGAAATTTTAATTCTTGCAACCCAACTTGAACAATCTCCAGTGCGGATTTGTATTGGACCTCCATGTCTCTCCATCTATCTTCCATCGCAGAGGTAACTATGTTCTCGATCTCATTTATATCATCCTCTTTGAGTGTCAATATCTCCTATCTTGCCTTCTTGGATCCCTTTGTTTCTTGCGCGATCCACCCGCATCCTGAGCGTCGCGCTTTGTGCCTTTTGATGTTTCCACTTCTTCGGTCTCTTTAGGCACAGAGCCATTTTTCTCCGGCACCATGGTTGTGTCAATGGTTTCTCCAGTCGTAGTCAGGGTGGGTTCCTTCTTTGTAGGTTTATCTGTAACAGTCACTGTCTATGTTACGGCTAGCTTGTCAGTAGCTTTCTTTGTGGATTTTCTTTTCGAAGTGCGCGGTTGTGTAGGCGGAGTCAACCAGGCTGGCGGCCATTCTGCTATAACTCTGATAAGGTCATCTTCAGTCACCAGATAGGGCAGCTCATACCATACGCCCTCTACAGCGCCCTTGGTGCGGATATGGATATTTTGAAATGTAGCCTTAAAGTGAGCTATCATTTTGTATCGATCATACAGTGTGGGTGACAGTTTAGGCTTGGACTTTACTGCTTGGTTCAATATCGCATCATACAAAACTAAGAATATTTTATTCTCTTTTGCGCGCATTAGGTCTAACGAGTTCTAGAGTGTTGTGTAGCGGGAATATTCGCACATTTTCTCCTCAAGCTCAGGGAATTGTTATCTTCAGGGGTTCTCCAGCCAATGAGTGACATTAATAAAAGGAGCCACGCATACTGGAAGGCTTGCCTTCCTCCTATGCTTTGCGCACATTCTAAAGAAATTCCTTGCAGAGATATCCACACCAGTTGTATATGACTCCCTTCTCACATCTTCCGGCCAACGCAATCATATGTGCAGGCAGCTCCTTCGGCCTGCACTTGCGCATCATCTTGTAGGCCAAGATGAGCGTGCCAAAATGGACCACAGGGTCATTAATCTCCTCCACAACAAACCTCTGAGACTTGAGACTGACATCGTATTTCTTCTTGATTTGATCTGCCATCGCTTTCTCCTGCACTTTTCCTCCAAAGTCTCCAATAGGGTCAGCCCCCTTATTTTCTAGATCTGTTATTCGATGAATCAATTCTGCATCAATCGGGATGCAATCTCCCAACCAAATCACATCATCATGGACCAATGCCAGCAGCTGCCTGATGCTTACATCATTAATGGGACTGCGCCCAAAATGATGGATCTACAACATATTAAGTAGGTATGCTTTATGCAGACCTAACATTCCCCTCTTTGGCTCGAGGCACACCACGTCTCCTTCATAAGTAACTTGATCTAAATAGAGCTCTAGCGCGAGCTCGGAAATTTTCGACATCCGTGATGTCCCAGTCATCAAACCGTAGTTTTTGGATTTTCACAAGCATATCCCCTTCCATTGGGACATTCTCTATGATTAGAGGCACTTGGATACTTGTGTGCACCTTATCCAATTCCTTTGGCGCTTTGACAATAAGTTTGCACGACGCAATATAACTTGGCAGCAGCGAGAATGGGGCAAATTCAACAACTTCTTCGTCCCCTTATTCAATAGTCTCTGGAAATTTGGCCATGGGCCTCTTCATTTTCTCTCCTGCTAAATGGCGCGGTCTTGGGGTCTTTTCTCTGGGATATTTGCGTGTTCGATAGGTTTGGCCCTTCTTCATTTTTTATGGTGCAGGTGTTTCTACAATGGGCACTTCCGGCGTAGCAAGGTCATGACCTAGTCCTGTGGCTGTCATCTTGTCTTGAATTATGTACCCTAGCCCAGCTCGATGCAATGCATCCTCAAAAACAGGATCCAAAACAGACATAGAAGTAGAAAATGCAATGGAAAACACAAATCTCAAAGCATAAAAATCACTTAGAATGCAAAGGTAACTATTGCGACCCCATAGGTCATATTTATAGTTGTGGTGCATCTGCAACAGCTCCTTATGCATTAATGAGGCTCCATTACTAAAAAATTGTCCCAAATATGGAAAAAATCCTTCATTAAATGCATCTTGGATGCTCCTAAAAATGGTAATAAAGTTGTCTTATCCAGTTTTACTATTCCAACGGCTAATTTTTGACACTTTTGCACGCAAGTCAATCTCGTGGCGCAGATACTGCACATGTGTCGTACCTTACTACACATTTTCCATCTCATCTGCATAGGCCTGATACTCCAGACATATAGTCATTTGGTAGGCACAGGGTCATCCCTATATGGATTCAAACAACTTCCACTGACATATCTCGGAAGGTATTCACCACTCAACGTGGTCAGGCGCACTTCTCCTCCATCAGTGATTTCCTTAACAACATAGGGCCCGAGCCAATGCATATTCAATTTCCCTAGGTGGCGCGCAAAATTGTTGTGATATAGTAAGACCAATCATCCTCCTTGAACACCTTCTACCTAATGTGCCTGTCATGTCGGGCTTTTTCACGCGCCTTTTGAACCTTTTGGTGATAATTTTCAATAAACCGATCTTCTTCTAAAGCAACCAATTGTGAAAACCCGTCTTCTAGAGCATCTTCTTCAACCATATTGGTAAATGCTGCAATGCATAGACTGGGAACAATGAACTCCATGGGCAGCACAGCCTCTTTCCCATATACCATCCTGAAAGGTGTCCTCCGAGTCAACTTCCTGTAGGCCCAGAGGACTGCAGGCACTTTCTCATCCCAATCATTTATGTTAGCATTGCATACCTTAGTGAGTGCGGTCTCCAAGATCTTATTGAAAGCTTCAACTGTGCCATTTTCCTAAGGATGATAAGGATATCTCTCATGATGATGCATCTTGAATTATTCATTCAAGGCTATAGTGTCATTTACAAAATGTGTACCCTGGTCGCTAATCAGAATCTTAGGACAACCAAACTGAGTCATTATATTTTAAAAAATAAATTGTGCAGCTGTATCAACAGTACAATCCTTCACCGGTTTGGCTTCAGCCCATCTGGTTACATAATCTATCGCAGTGATAATGTAGCACGTGCAACTCTTTCTTCCTGGAGGATTAATAGGTCCCACAAAATAAATAGCCCACTTCTCAAAATATTGCAGCGCCATATGTGGATTCAAGGGAATCTCATCCCAACATGAACGTTTCCCCCTCCTCTGACAGACATCACATGCGCAACAGTGTGCATAGGCATCATTGTGCAGCATGGGCCACCACAACCCAACACGAAATATATTTTACATAGTGGCCTTACCTGCATAATGACCACCAACAAATCCCCCATGAGCTTCATTGAGAATTGTATGTCTTTCATACTCCAAGACATACCGTCGCAGGACCTCATCCACACCTAATTTCTACAATTGTCTAGCAATAATGGTGAAGTCTGTTGCACACGAGACAAGTTCTTTCTTCTACTAAACTGTGTATTCCTCAGGTGCGCGACCAGTAGTCAAAAATTGAATGGTATCAGGGAAATTCTCATCAACCACTTTTATCACAAACAACTATGCATTGGGAAAACCATCATCTATATTTGTGGGCTCTTCTCCTATTTCAATGTGCGACATATGGTCTGGCACAAAATTCAATCATCTTGGTTTCACCATAATTTTAAAATCATATTCCTGGAATAACAACAACGACCTACAAATATTACCCCCCAACATAGGCTTGTTTACCAGGTACTTCAAAGTAGAATGATCAGTGAACATTTTAAAGTGACCTCCCAACAGATAGTGGTGGAATTTCTGCAGTGCATATACCATTTTGAGCCCTTCCCTTTATGTGGTTGAGTAATTCTTCTCCGCTCTTCATAGTTTTCGGCTTTCCTAAGCAATAGGATGATCAATTTCTCCTTCCCCTGGTTGTGCTAGCACATCTCCGAGTGCAATACAGGAGGCATCCCCATGTACTGAAAAGAATTGCACCAATTTGGGAAGACCAGGATGGACGCAGTGACCATCTTTTCCTTGGGCAACTCAAAAATGTTTTGGCAGTCCTCATCACAGCATAACGTTGCATCCTTCTTTAACAGTTTTTTCATGGGTGTATTTATTAGCGCATATCCCTAAATAAACTTTCTATAGTACCTAGTATGCCCCAGTATTGAATGCAACTGCTTAATATTCTCAGGTACTTCCAAATTGACTATGAGAGCAATATTGGAAGGATCCACCATCAATCCCTGTTGGCAAAAAATGTGTCCTAGCAGTATTCCAAAAGGTACATATAAAATACACTTCTTCAGATTCAATGAGATCTGATACTTCCTACAAGTATCCAGCATTAAGCGCAGATTGGACACATGCTTCTTTAAAAACCAAAAGACAGTTAAATAATCAAAATGTACCTCCAAAAACTTGTGTATAAATTCTTTGAAAGTAGCAACTACCACGCGTGAAAAAATGGCAAGAGAATTTTCAATCCAAATGGCATAACTGTATATTGGAAGGATCCCCATTCAGTAGCAAAAGTGGTCTTACTCCTATCTTCTGGCACAATCTAGATCTGATGATAGCCTGAAAACACATCTGTAAAAGAATATGCTTCTTGTCCTCCAACATTATCCAAGATTTCATTTTAAAATGGAGTTGGGACTGGATCATGCACACAAGCATCATTACGCTTGCGCAGATCAACATAGATTCTAGTTTCTCCCTTGGTCTTCTTATCTTGCACAACCATTGGACTTACCTAGTTAGATTCTTCCGCAGGCTTGATGATGCCTGCTGCCACTAATTTTTTCAACTCTTCTTTCACCATTTTCTTATATTTGGGGTTCAGCCTATATGGACATTGTTTTATTTGGCGCGCATCAGGCTTCAACGTGATTTTCATCACTCCCATGTCCCTAATGATTCCTTTCAACTTTGAAAACTTTGTAGGGAACAGATCCTGATATTTTGTTAGTGACTCGGAAACCTTTCCTACTGTATCATCATCCCAGTAGTCTCCAATATTTGCTAACTTAGGTTGTTCTTCAGTTCCAATATTCACTTGTATTAACTTTAATCATTTTATCACATCCATTAAGGTGATTGAGGGCCCAGCTACAACATGCTGCCCTTGGAATTCATGATTCACGATATTCCTTGGATCCTCATCATTTTCTTCTACTGTCAGGTTTCTGCAATTCACAATGGTGTTCATCTGCGCATCTCAAGTTGGTGGCGCACACTCAATAACAGGCTTAGTGGAATCAAATATGACTTCTTGAATATTATGCAGAGCTTGGCCAATTGTTTCAAACCCACTTTCAAAGCTAAAGGTAAGAATAAAACTGTCTACCAGCGCAGACCACTCGCTAGTGCCTCTACGTAGCTCTGTCTCCAAGTACCATTCAGTAGGCACCTTTCCCAACGTGTGAATAAACATATGAACCCATTCAGGCCTTGGTTATACACCCCATACTTGATTCCACTTGGCTAAATGTCTACGTGGATCCTCTTTGCCAAAATAGACATCCTCCAATTTAATTACTCGGAATTCAAACCTCAGACTCATCATGCGCGTGTATTCCTCCCAATTTCCCATATTCTCCTTATGTGTTTCCCACCATCTTGCTGGAGTAGTGCATAAGCCAAGATCCAAAGCATGGAATCTCTGCCCTTCAAGCACAGCCTTTTCCATCTCTCCTATAAACATGTTTACATTAGTAGAGCCATCATAATATGGCAAATCACGCACCTTAGATGTTATAGAACACAGAGCGCGGGTCACATGATTACAACGTAGCGCAGGCACCTCATGCAGTCTGTTCTGCCAAATCTCTAATTCTTCATCATAGCCTGAAAAGCAAGAACTTTCCTTCTCCCATTTAAGATTTTCATATGTTGTTGGATTAATCTAGTATTCCTTGCACAAAGTTAACTTATAGATTTGGTCAATCTCGTCCTCAACGCACATTGGTTCAGTATACCTTTGACCTTCTGCAGGATCCAGAGGAATGATTACTCTAACTCAATTTCTCTCAAATTCCATTCTCCTTCTCTTCAGATTGATAACACCATCCATGTCAATGTTCCAATCCAATCCTAGCAGCATAGGATAAGGATCAGTATCATCTACAATTTATATGACTTCATAGTTTTCCAACACCTTAACACCTTCTATATTGACCACAACTCTTAACAACCTTCCCAAAGGAATGATCTTCTGTTGATTAGCCATGAGAAATTGGATAGTAGACCATTCTAGCTTTAGCTCTCCCATGCACTGCCATCTTTTTTTAGGTTGAACATTAGCATCTGATCCCAAATCCAAAATGACTTGGTACATTTCATAAGCACCAATCTGCGCATTCATACGCATCTCTCTACCCGTTCTCTTCTTGTTCTTGTAGATTTTATTGACTACTCGCTTCTCTACCATGGGTTGTTCTTTCTCTGCACAATTATCTATCAATGCCTAGAAATTTTCAACAGCCTTCTTATTGCGCAGCAAATTTATGCATGCTTGTAGAAATGGCTTAATATTTTATTCTCCTTCTGCTTCCTTCAGTGTTCTACCACTTTTTGATGTACCTCCTTCTACAAATTCTTTCCTTGATTTAATAAAGGTTTATTTTGTGCGCTGAAGATTAAGGCCTTCTTGATTTTCAGGTGCTTTCTGGATTCATACATCAATGGCAGTTTGCTTTCCTTTATCTTCATTGGTAGCTACACCACTCCTAGTATCTACATTCACACAGGGATCTTCCTCACGAGTCTCTCCGCGAACCATCTGAAGATTTTGCATTGGGGTCTTCTTTTCCTGCATTTTAGTAATCAACACTAGACAATCTTCTATAACATGATCAAATTGTCTACAGTACCTACATGATTGTCACCCTGGATTTGGATAGACGCGCGCATAGTGGCCAGCATCACCACAGTTATAGAAAATTACTTTTCCTCTTCATCGACTAGCTAATCCACCTCCTCATCCTCTTCCTCTGCCTTGGAATCCTCTGCGCCTAGAAGGGGATGTTGGTGATGTAGTCTCAACTTGCATTCGATATATCTTTGTTTTATCAAACATCACTTCATAGGTACGGAAATTATGCTCATCATGCCCTAATGATGGACAGAACTTGCAAAATACCTGCTTCAAGTCAGGCTGATATTTTCCAATCCTTGGGCAAGAATTTGTGTCATGTAGTCCAACAATTTGACATATAGTACACCATACTAGATTCTTCAAAGGACTAGGACCTCCAGCATTCAGATAGTTGTTGAAAACAGGACATTGGTCTTTATGGTGCCTAGAAGCTTTGCATTTCATACACCACACCTCTGCGCAGACCTCCTTCCCTTTGTCCTTGCACAGACTTTGAATTTCCAGATGCGTTGCTTCCAGCTGACTCTAGATCTGTTAGGTTCCCAGCGTAATAGGTGTTGGGGTAGTCACCATTTTCATTGCAACTTCTACAGCCTAAGCTTGTGTGGCAATATTTTTCTGACCTAATGGCTGGCACGGATGTGGAAGCAACATAGCAATGAACCATTCTTTATGCTAAGTATCATCAATCACAAATACACCATCTTTGATGGTGTGCTTTAACCTTTGATCAACCTCCCATACATATTCATTAGGTTCTTGACAAATATCCTTCATTTCTGTCACCAAATGTGTGTATGACTTAGGTTTCTTAAACTGCTCTTTTAGGGTTGCTTTAATTTATTCCAGGGTAGCATTAGGGTTTACTTGCGCATACCTAATGTACCAGTCTAATGCGCGATCTTGGAATGCAGTAGCCAGTTGCGATTTTCTAATATCAATGTTGCTCACTTGTTGAGTCTGCCATACGTGTAGGTTTTAACCCTGTACAGAAATTATCTGCAAACAAATCTTAAAAACAGAAAATAAACAATAGCGAGAGAATAAAACATAAAATAGATATACACAGATATTTTCCCCTGGAACCCAAATCGGGACTACCAGATTGATTTTTCATTATATTCCTTTTAATGTTACAATACATATATACATGTCGAAGCATTCATAAACCCCAATCCATTAACCCTGTATTAGAACATAACCATAGTTCTCTTGACCAGATCTACAAAATACTAGGGGTCGAAAACCATCATGCCCTAAAACCATGTGCAAACCCATGCACAAAACGATTAGCGAGTCCGCCCACCGAAAAATAGGGTCCAAAAAAAAAATTCCCGGGGCGTTGCCCCCCCTGCTACGCCTGGAACAACGTACATGACATCCTGTCGCCCAGCCTATGACCCCCCCCCCCCCTTGTGCACATGCGACTAGTCGTAGAAATAATATAACACATACCCAACAATACAGCCTCAGTTACAAACCAAAAGTGATCAGTGTCATTATTTCCAACGCCTCTAAAATTAGGTAACTTCATGGATGCAGCCATATCTACTTCAGGTGGAGGTGGCAATGGACTGCGCGGTGGAGTAGGTGATATGTGATGTGAGCTCAGAAGTGGAGTGGATGGAGTGGGAAACAAATTCAAGGGTTTCTGATATGATGAGATTTCTTCTTCAAAGTCACTTGAGCTAGCATTTTCTGGTTTAGGTTCACTATCAGATCTAGGCTTCAGATGTAATATCCCCAATGGGAAAACTCAGCAATATATGCATGAAAAATGCATTTTTCATAAATATAATCATAAACAGAAAAATGCATCCCATGAGTCCATTAGATTTGACATTATTACACTTATATCTAAGAGGAGATCAGAAACAAATGAATTTTTCCTAGTTAAACAGGCCTCCCATGCTCAAAACAGCTAAAAAACACTGAAACCCCAAGACTGCTACAAACAGAAATTACTGCAGAAAGAGACAGCGTATTTTATTGAGGGTTATACGCAGTTTATTGAGGGTTATACTCAGAAAATGGAGAGACAAATCAGAACTGATGTTTTATTAATCAATAGAGCACAAAACAGAGATCTAGTCTCTTTTACATAGATATGAGATGACCCGGCAAGGGTTTCTTGATAGAAATGATATACATGAAATATTTGCGCAGATCTATGGCTCAATCATGCTGTATGGATGAAGCACTACATAAATATGGCTGATCATGCAAATAAATGGTTGTAGCTCCTTTTTCTAGCTTTTTCCGAAGAAAGCTGATCCTCCTCCTGGGAAACTAGCTCTCAAAACAAGGGATTAAACCCCTCCACTGCAATACCTTAAGAAATAATGTAGTTTCTAAAAGGGAATGCATTTTTTATGAAGTTAATTTCTTGGCCTAACACCAGATAGTGGAAAATGCAGCACAAAATGCTCTCCGTAGATTTCTTAAACAAGATCTCCAAGCAAGAGTGGGGAATTCCCGCATGAGAAAACCCTTGCACTAAACAGTGCAGAAAACTTAGCTAAATAGCCAAAGAATGCAAATAAGTCTAAACAAACCACATACAAAATATAATCTTCAAAATATGCTCCATATAGTTGCCATCCCCTCTGTTATATAGTTGATGAGCTTCCTCACCAAGGGTCCCACCCAATTATGAGGTTGCTTCCATGCAAAGGCTTCTCCTCCAAAATTACGTTGTCTCCATTTTCCTTGCTCATATTTTTACAGTGTTGTTTGATTTATTCAATCTTGACTAGATCAACCTTGACTGGATCTTCATGCATTGTCTCTTTTCACACTCAAGGTGTCTTCATTTTGACTAGCTAGATTGATCTTCATTCACGTTGAGTTGTCTTTATTTAAGATCCACTCCTCATATAATAATGTTGTTGACTTGGTCAAACTTGACTTTGTCCACACATTTTAGACCCTGTTCACACATGTGGATGTCTGATCTAGTTATTAACGTGATCCCTTTTCACGTTATGAGGGATTTTATTCCTACTTAAGCAACTTATGAGCCTCCTTGCCCATTTAATCATCTAACTATATTTTTAAAAGAAAAATTAATATTCCTATTAGTTGCATGATAATTTAGGAATATTATAGTCTTCCCCCCCCCCCCCCAAATGTTGCTTTTCCTCAAGAAACTGCAAGGGTGCTGCAAAATCTCCCCTCCTCCTCTTGTGGCCTCCTCATCCAATAGTCTCCACCATTGCTTCAGATATTCTGCAATAATTCTGTCTCCCAATGGTTCCTTCCAAGTGTGCAAGTTGGCCTTTGGTGAATAAACCAAATGGCTTTCATCATGAAAGAATGTAAGGTCTATGTGGAAACCTTCTTGCTTATCAATGATCTCCTCAAGATAGAAGTGATGACAATCATGGGGAATTCCATCATCAATGAAGGAATCCCATCTCCATGCTATCATCCAAATGAAATGAATCACCTCCCAGCTTGGTAATTCATAGAAAATATCCTCCCAAATTCTCATGAGAGGCATGTCCCAAGTGCTCCAAACAACCATATGGCCCACCTCATAAAGAAACATGTGATCTACTATGGTAGCCATATCTTTTCCCATGCTCCCCTTGAAACATGTAGTGCAAAAAGTGTGGGAAATTTCTTCCCCCAAGGACACATCCAACCAATGTGTCTCTCCTCCAACCATGTCCTCAACAAAGATACGAACATTTTCAGCACATGGAATCATAATTAGAGTCATGCTAGCTACCATATGTAGTAAAGGAGAAGGACAATGGTCCCTCATGTGCAACCAGCGCAGTTTTGCTCCTAATTGCGATAGAGTATGATATAACAAGTGTTCTTTCCACCATTTGTTTGTTGTCCCATTATTCTTGCATGCTTGGAGAAGGTGTATGATAGTTGGTGCTAATGAAGCACACCATGAAGAGTACAACATCTTCCCAAAATCTTTTAGGGAATGGTCAACGTCTCCATTGCTCATGGTTCCAAGTAGCCCATGAAGCCCATAAGAAAAAGTGCCCCTTCTTGGAGCAAAGCCCTGTACATGAGTATTAGGAAAATAAAATCATATAGTAGATACATCATGATGTTCAAAAATACAAGTCTTACCATACACTTGATTCAAATCAGTGAGTTAGCTCATGGATGAGCTCCCTCTCACACCCAATGAATAAGGAGGTAGCAATGATAACTCTTTCCAAGAGTTATGTTCCTCCTCAACCAGAAAATGATTTATGCACTTCCTCATATGAGAGTGCATGTCCTATTTTAATTTTACCCACATGATCCATCTAAGATAATATGGTATGTTTTAATGAAGCTAGTGAGTTTAGAAAGCAGGATCTCATAGGTTGCATTAATTAGTTTATACTTTAGCTTGGAATCTTTAGTTAAGTAGATTTGGTCATGGAAATAAATGACTCCATCAACTACTTTATACCCCCCATCCATCACTTTCCCATCAATAACCTTACATTTGAATAGGTTCTTGGAATATTCCATCAAAAGTTGGGACTCCCAATAAGGATCTAGGCTCCCCAAAAATGACAACACTGTAGAAATCTGAAATGCAGCCCCTGTCATGACATGGCTCTCCTCTTTGAAATGTTTGATGCCAAAGTCACATGTTGGAGTACTTTCAACTTTCCTTTGCTGCCTCTCTTGCAGCTGATCTTGCTCAAGACAAGATTGAAGTTCATGGAAGTCAACCTTCTTTTGAAAGGTTTCTTTCCTCCAAAACATCCATATTTTTTCCCATGCATACAAGAGTGATAATATCCTCTTGTCATATTCAGAAATATTCATTATATATGGAAGTATATTTTGCTTCTCCAAGGCTATGGAGTGGCCTTTTGACACCATGCTTATGTCAACAAAGATTTCTGAATTCTTCTTTTCCAGCGCAAATAGATGAGTGGAAGATAGCGAAGTCAATTTCAGAAAACTGCTCAGCTCTCCTTGGAATCCACCAATAGTTTTCAGCGTTGTGGTAGCTCCCCTCAAGGCTCCTTCCTTGGCCAAATATGTCACTGCTGCACATAGTTGAGAGAACACTTTAGTCTTTCTCCAATCAGGAGGTCTCCCTGGTGGAATGCCTCCATGGAAAGAGACATCAAGGCATAAAGCAGGATGTATATGTGTGTGGACAAATTTGTCCTTGCCTTCGTTGCATAGATCCTCTTGCCTTATTTGTTCATAAAACTTCTGAAATAGAGAGGGGTATATTCTCCTCATCATGTGATGTTTTCCCTCCTCTTTTCCTTCTATCTTCAATATCTCACCATTTGACAATGATGGCACATGCTGCACATAGATTGTGCCATGATCTCTATATGTGAGATTCTTTTAAACTCCTTGCACGAGTGCAAGAGTTTCTCTCCTTGGAGCAAGTGCTCCATCTTCCTCTTCATGAGGTCCTAGATGTGCCCTTATCATGACTGTGTTGTTATCTCCAGCCTTCTCTTCTTCCTCTTCAATAGTTGAAAATGCCTCATCAACAATAAGAGAACTTAGATCTTGGTTTTCTTTTGAAGGAGGAATCTCCATGTCTTCTTCTTGAGAAGAAAGCTCTTCATGCAATGGGGAAATTACCCTTGGCAAGATAACATACAAGTTTCCATCCCCTTCAATGGTTTTTTGAAATGGAGCTGAGTTTATCGACCCATGCAAAATTTTTGTTTGATTTGGTTTGATAAACTCCATAGAAGGTGTTTCATAAGATTTTTCATCAAACCTTTCCACTACTATTCTAATGAACTTTGCATAAGTAGATGTATTTGCATTCTTTAAAGAAAAATATTCAAAAAACCACCAAGCATAATCCTTACCCTCAAGATGAAGCGCTGCTACTTTGATGGCTTCCTTTTCTGAAACTCGATGTTGTTGCTCATAGGTGTCTAGCTCCTTCACCCAAGCCCTAGCTAGACATTTGGGTGATCCATCAAAAGTAGATAGGAAGAATCTACCCATGCCATGTTGCTTGCTCCTTGTGCTTCTTTCCTCCTTGATCTGGAAAAACCCTTGGAAGTTCAAGTGATCTTTGAACCCCTTAGATTGAGCTTCATACTCTTGCAAATAAACACCAAGAGTCTCCTCCTTTGGCACATCTCCTTTCTTCTTCTTCTTTGTCATGAACAAGTGGCTGATAGAGTGTTGTACATCTGATGATGTTGTTGAATGCTCACACCCATAAGATGAGGAATTAGAGCTTTCCTCATTTATAGATCTTGTTGATCTTGTTAAGGGACTTCCATGTCTTCCCCTCCTCATTTCTTTGATGTCTTTGCTTCTACCCTACAGAGTTTGAAAGAGAAGTTTTGAGAACCTCTTTCCTCCAGACAATAAGGGTTTTCTTTGATCTCTCTTGCGGATCTTCTCCTTCCCATGGGAAGACTCCATAATTTTTGAAGAACACAGGCTGAGCCAAGATTAGGGCTTTGATACCACTGTAATATCCCCAAATGGGAAAACTCAGCAATATATGCATGAAAAACGCATTTTTCAAAATTATAATCATAAACAGAAAAATGCAGCCCATGAGTCCATTAGATCTAACATTATTACACTTAGATCTAAGAGGAGATCATAAACAAATGACTTTTTCCTAGTTAAACAGGCCTCCCATGCTCAAAACAGCTAAAAAACACTAAAACCCCAAGACTGCTACAAACAGAAATTACTGCATAAAGAGACAGAGTAGTTTATTGAGGGTTATACTTAGAAAATGGAGAGACAAATCATATCTGATGTTTTATTAATCAATAGAGCACAAAACAGAGATCTAGTCTCTTTTACATAGATCCGAGATGACTCGGCAAGGGTTTCTTGACAGAAATGATATACATGAAATATTTGTTGCAGATCTATCACTGAATCATGTTGTATGGCTGAAGCACTGCATAAATATGGATGATCATTGTTGAGGCGGTAAATCCCCTTTGCGGACAGAGGCGATCCCACTAGCCCAGATCGGGTCTAGCAACAATCAAGTCACACAATGGCATTGGTTCCTAGTAACAAAAAGACAAAGATCGCGACGAGTGCCTACCTCAAATCCCACGCAGTTGTTGTTGAAGAAAAGATGATGTTTCCCATTCCTCGCTTGACAGATCACGATCCTTCCGTTTGACACGTCCGAACACCTGTACACATGCAAGGAAACAATGACATACAACATAAAATCTAAAGCATGTAACCATATATCAGTCAGAGAGGATATAATTCATTGCATTACATAAAGAAATTAACACATGAATGGAACCAAAATCAGAGTCGCTTATATTATAAATGAAAAAAGGGATATTACAACCAAATGCTCTGACGCTATGATCTTCCTTCGGCGGGGCTGACAGTGGAGCGTGTCTCAACAAAGCCTTTCAGGAATCTGGACGAAGCTCCCTCTCTTCGGCTTGGCTCTCAATAGTTTCCCGGCTATAGTTTCCTTCCTACAAGTTCAACTAGCTTGCTAATGGAGAAGGCAAGCTTTTATAGATGGAGGAAGGGGAGTTTGGATCCCTATAATCATGGGATAGGCCCTATCTCTTAGGAAGGTTCCATGATAGGTGGAAAACCACTTCCTATACATGGAGATCTGAAGACAAACCACCCAAATCCATTTGATGATTCATCCAGGAGTTTGTTGGAATCAAACTTCCGCCATTTATTTTTTTAAAACATCCTTTAATAGGCTTGGTGCAAGTGAAACACAGGGACAAAGCGCTAGTTTGCGCGCCCTCTAGTGTGGATTTCCCCCATTGGCGCGAGGGATGAACTGGCTAGTCGCACCAAGGCTAAAACATCTATTTTTAGGGTTTTTTCAAAGGAAACTTTCTTCAAGAGAATGTTATTCCTTGTGCAAGAGGATGTCATGAAGGTGGTTTCAGGTCATTTTACTATTCACAGGTCACGGGAATAGTCCTTCAATGTACGGGATGAGGGATTGCAGGGACGGTGACAAAATGTTGTGTAACAGATGCTCCCTAAAGCATGAGGTCCGAGAGAGAGGGAGGGGTGAAATGCTTTATGAGAATGTGCCCAACTGAAAACACTGTACAACTGATATCTCTGATACATGATGTGTGGTATGGGCGCAGCCATCCATCATAGAGTGTATAATAACCGGGATCCAAGGTATGGACGCATCCATCTAGTAAAGAAGGATCAGCAAGTAGACTCAGGTATGGTCGCAGCCATCCAAGAAAATCAGTCATGTAACTAATCATGATAATTCACAAAAAATCTGCAACCTGGATTTCATCAGACAAAACCCAGGGTCTTGTGCTCCATCTCAACCCGAACAGAGTACAAGTCCAAGCATGTGAATAAGTCAGCTGAAGTCGAACATGCAAGAACATCGTCTGATTACCAGCCAATAATGAAAGCCATTAACAGACACAAGAGGAACCACCAATAATGAGGATGGCCCTCAAGGTACTATAGGTACAATCCACGGAATGTGAACAGTGAGCTGGCGTCAAACACCCGCAGAATCATCTGATTGAAGGTCAATAATGAAAACCTTGCCTCGAATGCGAAGAACCTGCCATTGAGGCATGTAGGCTCCAAGGTACCTGAAGGGAGTCTCTAGAGCAGCTTCCTGGATAATGAGTTGTAGTCGACAGGAAGTGACCTTGATCGAAGGTGGGCCATAGTGTTTCCCACATCATCAACGTGATACAAAGGAACATGATGTTTGCGAATCAAGATCAGTAGAGAATCAGAGGGAGGTCAAAAATTGCAGAGGGAAAATTCTCTTGAACATATCAGCGGCACGACACTGGATTTGGTAGTATTTGACATCAAAGGATATGAGGTCGTGACAACGTGGCAAAGAGCAGATGAGCGGTCAAAAGAGATTACCCAAACCCATGGAGGCAAGCAGAAAATGAGATGAGATGTCCCCAACCCGACATGAATGCAGACAAGCGCCATGTTCAAGAGCGACATACTGCCGACACGACGGTGATACTGGTTCCATTTTTCCCCACCATTTATGGCGAGTACCCCAATTATTTTTTGAAAACAAGCTTGAAGGGGATAGCATATGCTTGCAATATAAGTTTGTCCTTCGGACAAATCCATCCTAGTACATTTAACGAACCCTAGGAAGGAGGAACTCAGGTAACGTCATTACGACGGAGTCCGATGTCATCAGTTTTTAACGAGTCTGACAAAGGAAGAACTCGACATCTTTTCATATTTAGAGATTTTGAAAAGACAGCGGAAAAGAAAACTCCAACAGTCCCTTTTCGTAGATATTCCCACAGATCCGAAAAGGTAGAAAACTATGTCTGAGATAACCTTCTAGTTGCGATAGGCTAGGGTATTCCTTTTTTGTAAATAATCTATCCCAGCCTAAAAAAGGGGTAAACGTATACTAGTTAGATGTTGTTTCGCAGCCAATTTAACGAGTTCAAAACGACAAGAGACTCGGCGATATTTTCAATTTTAGAGAGTCAGAAAAGAGCTGAAAGTTGACTCCTCCTGGAGGAACGAGTGGTATCAAGGGTAGCAACTGGTTCCAGTAATGGTGGAACTTCTCAGAACATGATAAAAGTCAATAGGTTGGCTAACAAGACCACTCATCGTAGTGGTTCCTCAGGAACGGGTAACACAATCAAGTGAAGGCGTATGATCAACCGAGCATATGGGGATGATGGAATGAGAGAACCAAGGCTCATCTGGAAAAACAGGCTGATAAAATGGCAATCACAAGAGGTAAAATAGGAATGGTTTCATTTTTACACAAGCTTGAAATCAGGAAACTCTGCTTGAAGTTGGTTTCATTTTTACACAAGCTTGAAACAAAGATAAACTATGCTTGAAACTGGTTTCATTTTTACACAATCTTTAAATGGAAACAAACTATGCTTGAAAAAGTAAGCATGCCCCCAACATGGTGACTCAATTTGAGGTACATTCCCCCCAAGCTTTAGTCCATATGAACAACAGATGGAGTGAAGGTTCAAATTACGAGATCAAGAGAAAGACTCGACTAGGATTTTACGAGATCTTAACAAAGACTCGAATTGAATAGGAACGTGTTTCATTGTTTTAACAAGGTTGACACATTAAAAGAACTATCCTTAGATGACCTTGTTTCATTTTTTAACGAGGTTGATACAGAAGACAAACTAGCCTCGAAACACCTTGTTTCATTTTTTAACGAGCTTGACACAAGAAAATGAACTATGCTCCGACAACCTTGTTTCATTTTTTAAGGAGATTGACACAAGAAAACGAACTCTACTTTGACGAGCTTGTTTCATTTTTTAAGGAGCTTAACACAAGAAAACGAACTCTGCTCCGACGAGCTTGTTTCATTTTTTAAGGAGCTTGACACAAGAAAACGAACTCTACTCCGACGAGCTTGTTTCATTTTTTAAGGAGCTTGACACAAGAAAACGAACTCTACTCCAACAGACCTCATCATAATGAATAAGAAGTCATTGCTTCCAACTATTGCTCGTCTGATGGAAGGAAAACATCTTGGAAGTCTGGACCCAATGCCCCCAACACACGATGTACAACAGCACTATCACGGAATATTGGCATAGGACAGGTAGCCACATAATTGACATGTGGCGGGGATGACACAACTGGCGGATAAAGATCCGGCAGGGATGATGGTGGACTAGTTGCCATATTCGGACCAAAAAATGCAAGTTGATCGATGGTCACGATCTGACCTTGGTGTGGAAAACACATCACATAAAAGAGGGAGAAGACAAGCGCTCCCATGGCATAATTATAATCATGGCCCAAGAGCAAATTAAAGTCCAAGGGGCCAGGAAAAACCATCACGTCCATACATACAATTTTCCCTCCCAAAGTAACAGGCAACTTCGGAAGGATCCCTAATGGTTGACTAGTTCCTTTGTTAAATGCCAATAGATTCTGCGTAACAGGCACAAGCGGTGGCGAACAGAAAGCTTGCCAAGTAGTCGAGGATAAAATACTAACAGATGCGCCTTCATCTATAATGGTGCTGGGTACGACCAGATGGGAGGCCTGTACCGTGATCTCAAAGGGCACATAAGAAGGAAGGCGATAACTTGCGAATTGACCCCAATCGAAGGAAGCGAATAAAATACTTGGAGGGGCTACCATCGAATCGAGATGGTCTTCCCCTGGTGTTACGAGAGAAGAAGGAGCATCCTTCGCCACCTCCATCATGGAGGAAGAAGGAGTATCCTCCGGGACGTCCATCATGGGAGGCAGAGGAGTAGCTTCCTGAGATATAGGGACAAGAGAATCTTTCTCCAAGTCTGAGGAATCTGAAGAAACAAGAAGAACACGAGGGATGTGAGATCCACTCTCAACGGAAAAGACCTAGGGCACCGCAGACGGGTCCAGCTCAACCGATCCCACGACTAATGGTTGGTCAGGGATGGATTCATGATGGTGAATTTCCAGGGGAGCGGGATCAAGTAAGGATGACTCTTGACTAATCGTTGAATTAGCTGGTGAAGGACTTAAAGAGAGCTGTTTGTAACCAGCCGGAAGGCACGGTGCAGAAACAGTCGAGTTTTCCAAAACTCTCTTGGCTTCATCCATATACGGACAAAGGTGAATGGCATGGTGCTCTTCACACAACTTACAGGGATTGGAAATCTTACCCTGTTTCTTATGAGTCTTATCAGCACTAGTTGAAGACGTGCCCCCAACCTAACTCCTGGAAGCCAATGGCAACAGCGGATGACCGTTGGACCATACTTTGAGCACCTTGGGAATACAAGGGAAATCTCGAAGAAGATGGTTTCCCTGGCACAACATGCAAGGGAACTTAACTTTCCGTGGAGTTTTGGAAGGTTTATCAAGAGCGGACGTTTTAGAAGCAGTAGTTGCAACCTTAGCCTCTCTCTTATCAGACTTCTTCTTCTTTTTCTTCTTCTTCTCCTTCTTAGCCACCTAGTTACTCGAATCCAGACTTTCACCAGGCGAGAAGAGGAGGACGCAGAAACAGGCGAAGGAAGGGAGAGGTCCACCTTGGAATCAACATGGCGTTGTTCAGGCGAAGGAACTGATTGAACAGTAGCCGAGACATTCAGGACCACAGAGGTTGAAAATAACCAAACAAGCAACCCAACAATTAAGCCAGGAAGGGACAACGTTACCATATAAGGAGCACCAACATTTCCAAAAGGAGGAAAAGGAATAGGATTCCCATCAGAGGGGATTCCTTGGTTGGTGAACTCCGGAAAAGTGGCCATCGAAAACGACCTGAAAATACACTAAGGACAAAAATTCTAACCAGGAATATTTCATGGGCTATTAATTTTATGACATTGAAACCAGACTCTGCTGTTTCATATTTTAAGAGTCGAGAAACAAGCAAAAGGTGACTCTATCGCTTTCAGGTTGGACATAAGCTTGAAAATACAAGAGCTCGATGATCTTTTCAATTAAAAGAGTCAGTAAAGATCAAAGAGACTGCTCTGGTAATCTAGGTAAATGGGTGTACCAGTTATCCGTGAACTTCCATATACACCTTGGTAAAAATGAAAAGGAAATCAACCAAGGACTTGATGTACGTGCAGGTAATCTCCCCGAATACTGTGTCTGGTGTATCACGGGTAAAAGGCGGCAGACTTGGCTTCCTACAGATAAAGGATTGCAACCTAATGGGGTCTCCCTTTATATACACGACGGTACGGGGAGCACAAGTCCGTATTAGCGCTGTCTAAAGCCAGATGGAGAACGACATCTACTAGGTTTAACGACGCCGGAACATGTCACTAGCCTAGACCTCTAGATATTCCGTTAATGTTCAATGTTGCCTTAGGTTAATTTAGTAAATTTTAGAGTTGATATTCAATTTATGTTTCAATTTTAGGCCCTATCAAATGTTGGATCTCAAAAAATCCTCTAAATGCACACTACATGCCACACTATATCACTTTGTTCAATGAAGAGCTATCTACGGGAGGGTTGAGAGCTTTTCAAATAACAACAAAATGAGCGCAAAAAAATCCACTACTGTCTCTAATGCAAGCTAATGAAACTAAAAAACTTCTCTCTTAGAGTTATATAACACTAGTAATGTGAAAGAGCTTTCAATTTTCACTAGACTAATCAAAATGCAAAGAAATTTGCTTTTGTATTTTTCAATATTTAAGAGCAAATGCATTAAACGAATGAAAAAAAATAATGAAGAAACCAATTCGAGAAACAACAATGAGAGAGCTGAAACAAACAAGTTCACTCAATACAAGTGCACACAATCAAAACTCAAACTGATGACGAAATCCCTCAAAGCGAAGAAGAATCTCGAAAAGACTCACACAAACCGTGTAATCTAGGCTTGGATAGAGACATAGAGAAACTTGAATGAAAGAGAGAACAATCACTCAACTAACACAATGATACAATGGAATCTAGCAAAACGAATGCAAAGAAGCGAAAACGAAGTCGATCAGGAAAGCAAGGACCAAAAACTCCCACGGGAGGCTCAGCAGACTAAAGCACCTAGAAGACCTAGGGCTAGAATGCAAAACTGATGGTAAAAGGCAAACAACTGGAGGAAAAGGGCCAAACACAGTCAACAAAGACTTCAAGGCACTCAAACAGTCAGAAAAATGACACCATGACCAAAAATCAAGCTCAAAGAGCCCAAAAGCAAGCAAACCCTAACACCAAACAGAGTTGGCGCGCCTGTTTGGTTGTAATCTGCGCCAAAACAGCGTTGGCGTGGGGGTCTAACTAGCAACTAGCGCGACTGTCAAGAGATAAACCGCACCAATCGAGTTTACTATGGGAAAAAGATAAAAAAGGCAAACAGAGACTGGATCGGGTCTTCTAGGGGCTGAACAGGGGTTTGACACCAAAGGAGGCGAACCAGAAGAGAAAATAAATCAATCAAAAGCCAAAAACAACCAAAATAGAAAAGACTAACTCCAACTGAATCCCCAGTGGAGTCGCCAGTTTGTTGAGGCGGTAAATCCCCTCTGCAGACAGAGGCGATCCCACTAGCCCAGATCGGGTCTAGCAACAATCAAGTCACGCAATGACGTTAGTTCCTAGTTACAAAATTTCAAAGATCGCGATGAGTACCTACCTCAAATCCCACGTAGTTGTCGTTGAAGAAAAGATGGCGTTTCTCATTCCTCACTTGACAGATCATGATCCTTCCGTTCGACACGTCCGAACACCTGTACACATGCAAGGAAACAACGACATACAACGTAAAATCTAAAGCATGTAACCATATATCAGTCAAAGAGGATATAATTCATTGCATTACATAAATAAATGAACACATGAATGGAACCAAAATCAAAGTCGCTTATATTATAAATGACAAAAGGGAGATTACAACCAAATTCTCTGACGCTATGATCTTCCTTCGGCGGGGCTGACAGTGGAGCGTGTCTCAACAAAGCCTGTCGGGAATTTGGACGAAGCTCTTTCTCTTCGGCTTGGCTCTCAATAGTTTCCCGGTTATAGTTTTTTTCCTACAAGTTCAGCTAGCTTGCTAATGGAGAAGGCAAGCTTTTATAGATGGAGGAAGGGGAGTTGGGATCCCTATAATCATGGGATAGGCCCTATCTCTTTGGAAGGTTCCATGATAGGTGGAAAACCACTTCCTATACATGGAGATTCGAAGCCAAACCACCCAACTCCCTTTGATGATTCATCCAGGAGTTTGTTGGAATCAAAATTCCGCCATTTATTTTTAAAAAACATCCTTTAATAGGCTTGGCACAGGTGAAACATAGGGACAGAGCGCCAGTTGGCGCACCCTCTAGTGTGGATTTCCCCCATTGGCGCGAGGGATGAACTAGCTAGTCGCGCCAAGGCTAAAACATTTGTTTTTAGGGTTTTTCAGAGGAAAATTTCTTCAAGAGAATGTTTGTCCTTATGCAAGAGGATGTCATGAAGGTGGTTTCAGGTCATTTTACTGTTCACAGGTCACGGGAATAGTCCTCCAATGTACGGGATGAGGGATTGCAGGGACGGTGACAAAATGTTGTGTAAAAATCATGCAAATAAATGTATGTAGCTCCTTTTTCTAGCTTTTCCGGAAGAAGGTTGATCCTCCTCCTAGGAAACTAGCTCTCAAAACAAGGGATTAAACCCCTCCACTACAATACCTTAAGAAATAACGTAGTTTCTGAAAGGGACTGCATTGTTGCTAAAGGTAATTGCTTGGCCTAACACCAGATAGTGGAAAATGCAGCATAAAATTCTCTCCTTAGATTTCTTAAACAATATCTCCAAGCAAGAGTGGGGAATTCTCGCATGAGAAAACCCTTGCACTAAACAGTGCAGAAAACTTAGCTAGACAGCGAAAGAATGCAAAGAAGTCTAAACAGACCACATCCAAAATATAAGCTTCAAAACATGCTCCATATGGTTTCCATCCCCTCCATTATATAGTTTATGAGCTTCCTCACGAAGGGTCCCACCCAATTATGAGGTTGCTTGCATGAAAAGGCTTCTCCTCCAAAATTACACTGTCTCCATTTGCCTTGCTCATCTTTTTATAGCGTTGTTTTATTTAGTCAATCTTGACTGGATCAACCTTGACTGGATCTTCATGCATTGTCTCTTTTCACACTCAAGGTGTCTTCATTTTGACTAGCTAGATTGATCTTCATTCACATTGAGCTACCTTTATTTAGGATCCACTCCTCATATAATAATGTTGTCGAATTGGTCAAACTTGACTTTTTCCACACATTTTAGGCCCTGTTCACACATGTGGATGCCTGATCTGGCTATTAACATGATCCCTTTTCACATTATGAGGGATTGTATTCCTACTTAAGCAACTTATGAGCCTCCTTGCCCATTTATTCATCTAACTAGATTTTTAAAAGAAAAATTAATATTCCTATTAGCTGCATGCTAATTTAGGAATATTACATCAAAGGACTATAAATGCTTTTTCAGAGTCTTCATGGTAAATTCTTCCAATGTGCGTAATTGAGCCTCTTTGATGCATTTGAGCAGTATGTTCGCACAGACAACCCCATTCACGTAATGGAATTTTCAGTAACAATCTAAATGAGTGTGGGAACTTACCTCTAGCACCTTTGAAGAATGTTATTTCTTCTTCAGAATATGACACAAATTGGTCAACAACAAATTTAGTCACAAAATCCTCCAAAGAGGCGATCGATCCAATGATCTACCACGTGAGTGATCCTATTATCAAACTTCTCTACTTGTTGGATCAGTTTAGAAGTCCACTCAGTGATTACATTGTCTTTTATGTAATGATGGAATTCAACTAAGTGCGAAAACCACTCCTGTACTTCGTGCACAAAGGAACAAAAGAAAATTCCATGCACTTCTGTATAAATATATTTCTGTACCCACTATTCGCCAAATAATTTAGTGCTTCTATTCTCTTATAGCGCAAATTCAAGGATTTTTCTATCTAACCAATCTTGTAATCTGTTGCACGACGGATGCCACAACATTAAATCTCCCTCAAAATGATGATCTCGGTCCTAGAAACGGAACCATTTGTTGGATTGAGGGGTCCTGACCTAGGTTCGGAGTTTATGGATAAACCAACAAACCCTCCAACTACTAGCCATTTCGGTAGTGATTTTCTTACGCAGACCAAAGTCTCACCTGAAGTAGTATGGGGGGGCGCTGGAACCAGTTTTCCGCACCCTGAGAGAGAATTTAATGAAGTGGTCCTTAGCAAAAAACCAAAGTGAACTTATACAGATGCGCGCAACAATTTAGAATAGACTTACAGTGAAGGTGCAGCCATTAACAGAATAACACAGAATATTGTTCGCTTTAGCGCAGACAACGGAACAGAACTAGATCTAGATCTTAAACACTGTAAACACTTAAAATATATCTTAATAATCATACATAATCAGCTCATATAATTTAGCACAATAATTAATGAGTAAATAGACATTGTGATCTTAATCAAATCAATATAGCTGCATAACACAGAGAGCTTCGCCAAACTGTTCTTTCTATTATCTTTCATGTATGTCAATACATCAACTGTACTTTCCAAAACCCTTACAATCCATTCCACACACACAACCAGTGGAGTCCGTACACATCCAGGACTAGGTCTCCGCGTACACAGCCAACAGGAGATTTTCAATCCAACCCAAAAACCCTTACAAACGCATAATACTATCATAACATCAATATCCCATCAACTTAGACTTCACTACTTAACTTAGACATACTCTATCTATTTATAATACGCCTAGTGCACAGATACTATGGTCTCATTTGAGGTGCACAGTTTACATTTAATCCCAATTACATCCAAGATTGGGGACTAAAAGCCCCTTGACTTCATTTGTGTAGCGTGCACATACAAACATACAAAAAGTGTCTTCGAAACTTGTGCCTCAGGGGACCCCGCTCCAACAAGATATAAGCTAGTTCTTTTGTGGAGCAAGGAGTGGCTCCAATGCTCCACTATTGGAGACAGTGATGTTCATTATATACATGTGTCTTGGAACTTTTACTTAATAAGAGAAGCCTTCAAGGCAGCACGTTCTTCATGCATGGATTATGAATGTTTGTAAGTCTATTTTGTGGATGTTTGTATTTCATTTTTTATTTCACATGTGCTAAGGTAGTTGAACTATTTCAGTTATTTTAGTACGTATCTTATTGAGAATGTGTTGTAATGGTTGTTATTGTTGTCCCATCCTTCTGCACTAATAATGTGTTGGTTGTAACAATCGTTGCATCCCTTGTGTACTATTCCGTTGGATGTTAGATGGATCCTTCTAGTTCATGTGTGTCTCTTCTTGGGTGGTACTACTACCTCTCCCTTAAAGGCTCACTTTTCTCCCCTCCCGCAGTAGAAGAACCTTGACACACTTACAACTAAACACTCACCAGGCACACCCCCCTTGCTTTGTGAAAGTACATTTGCACTCCTCTCTCCTGTTGACAATTAGAGCAAAGGTAGATATTTAAGAATTCGACAACTGATCCTTTATTCTGGATGGGACTCCTACACCAAATGGTGTGAGGTCTAATTGGACTTCGTATCATAGAGATCCCCTGAATTTTAGCGGGTCTAGCACCGTCAAAATTTCAGGCACTAGAAGGAGGGAAACCAATGTTTTATGGATGATAACCTTACTGGCCCAAATTATACTCTATCTGGTCAAAGAAGTAACATTCCCAACATTTCCACTACGCACGATCCTGAAACGGGTGATCCTTCTTAGCCTGGGATTGCACAGCCTTATGAACTCACATATGAACATATCTCAACACTCTGCCCCATCACTCACGAGTTTGTGAAATCTATCAGACTGATACCTGAAGTACACTCACTTATGTATTGTCCAAGAAAGAACGGGTAGTAGTTTCAATAGTTGAAGATTTGGCTCTCACCACCCTTAAAGAGTTCCCAGAGTTTGAGGAAAATGAAAAAAATCTGGAACAACCTCCAACTTTCAATGGTGGTGGCGGTGACAACATGGTACTCTTAGATGATCCTTTCCATGGATTAGACGGTTAAGAGGATTAAGAAGATCCATCATATTCTGATAAAGAGGAATAGGATGGTGACGAAGACATGGTAGACCAAGATCTAGATTGGATGACTCGGGGCCCACTTGCACTTCTGGGTGTTTTACACAAAATGCCAAAGCATTTGAAAAATATTTTAACGAAGTATGACCCTAATAAAACAGTGATGGTAGAGGACCACTTGGAAAAATTCTACCTATTTTTGTAAACACGTAAGGTACACTATGATGATGTTGCATGTAGACTTTTACATGTACCTTAGATGGTAGAGAAATTACATGTATCACATCCTTCCTCCAAACTCCATCCAGAATTGGAGGGGGTTTAAGAAAATATTCCTTGAAAATTTTGCTGATGATAAGACCCTCGCCATGTTATTGAAAGAACTGGGTAATCTTAAGATGGAGCAAAAGGATAAAGTGAAAGATTTCAATTAGAGTTTTAACCGCATCTTGAGTAAATTTCCAGAAAACACGAAACCTTGTGACTACATTAGTATAGATTACTACACTTCTGCCTTGCCAGCAAGCATTACATAGTTTGTGAAACAAACTGTGAAACAAACTCTTATGGAAAATTATGAAGAAGCGATCGCCAGGGAAAAGGACTTGCACGCAATTGGGGTCCTTGCAGAAAATGAACCAGTGAAAGACTCCAAAGACACAGGCAAAAGGTCTCAAGCCTCCATAAGTAAGGCCAAAGAGAAAGAAACCTTCGATATTGAAATATTGACTCGTATCGTCGAGAATTTGTCAAATGAGATCACAAAACTGAGACAAAGGTCAAGTGAGGCCACCGTGACTAGCAAACCTCCCAGATTCAACCTGTTCATAAGGACTCCAAATTCCGACAGCAGTAGTAATCAACCAACAAAGTCTGCACAAAGCTCAATGTCGTGTTGAATATTGAAGGTTTGGGCATGGATAGATATTGTACATATCATCAAGCATATCATTCCTAGAAAAAATTCTCACAATGGAATCACACCATGAATGTTCTTGCTATGCATATTTGTGATGCGGTAATTTTTAATGAGAAGACCAAGCCTGAAGAAGAAAAGGAATAAATTTCCACAATCGAAGAGACTCCAAGTGTGGGGCATGCAATAAACATGTTTAATTGCAAACTCACAATCCAAAAGAGCACAACCAATAAATAGCCTCCTAGTGACCTTCTGGCCAAAAAGCAGACCAACTGGTACAATTTGAGAAGCCAAGGGCCAAGCACTGAAGTAGAATTAATGAAGCAGAAACTTAAAAAAAGTTTGTTAAGAAAAATCAGTTCGTCCGTCAGTTCAACACGCAACACTCATAACAAGTCTAGGAAAACAATCTCAATTAAAAGTACTTCCACAAAAAGTAAAGATAAAGCAATCACTCTAGAAGTTACAAACCAATTCATGCCCCCAGACACTTCGACAATCCTTCCTGTTTTAGATTACAATATAGTTGAGGACATGAAGAAGGTCCATGCGAATATTTCAATGTTCGAGCTAACAAACATCACGAGCCAACAAGACATCCTCCTAAGTGCACTTGAGAAGTCCACTACAGGTAATGATGCCTCTTCAGACAAGGGATCAGGTACATCCTATGGTTCCCTCAAATTAGTGCTTAACACTTTAGCAATGGAAGCAAATACACTCTACCCTTTGTTTATGTTAACAAACGAAATTTTCAATTTCAATGTACACAATTTCTTAGTTGATTCAGGTGCATCAGTAAACTTAATTCCATTATCTATCCCAAACAAAATTAATGCAAAATTGGACAAAACATATGCACATATTATTCAGCTGGACAATACTGTTGTCCACGCAGTTGGTGAACTTAGACACATCAGTATTCGTCTATCATTCAATGGTTGAGTTCACCAATGTATAAACATAGTGATTGTGGACATACCGGAAGCATACGAAGTATTGTTGATAAAGGAATGGTCCAGCAAGTTACAAGGGTACTTTGCTACGTACTGGTCACACCTATGGCTTCTGTATAAGGGCATTAACAATCATATTTGAGTGAACTCAAATAGATACATGAAACATATTGTCACTCCATTGAATGTAAAAAGTGAACCAGTGGATTTCATAGAACTCATTTTCGGAAATTACTTCCTGGAAACTCAACTGCGTTGTTATCTTACACGACCATCCCCAGTCCCACCAAAAACATAGTTGGATCTCCTTCCTAGTCCAACTAGTGAAAATGGCCTTTGTACATTTAGTAGTAATAGTACTATTGTAGTTTGTAGTCCTTGTAAATATGACATGTGGACTTTTTACTTTGATGGTTCTAAAACACAGGAGGGCTCTGGAGTCGGTTGCATTTTAATAGACCGGCTGCAAAGAAAACATTTGATCTCTAGTTGCTTGGAATTTGAGTGCATGAACAACACTGCAGAATATGAGGCACTCATATTGGGCTTGCAACGAGCTATCGACCTCAAAGTTGCATTCCTAAAAGTAGTAGATGACTCATAAATTGTGGTACGACAGGTACGCGATACCATAAATTGTGTGTCACCTCATCCTAAAAGTTATCAATAAGAGGTATGGCATTTGATTTCACATTTCCAAGATTTTAATATTAGCTTTGTTCCAAGAATGTGTAACACAGCTGCAAATGCATTAGAAAATGCTACTGCTAGGTTATCACCGTGGAGGGATGGTTTTTATGTATAAATTATTTATAAACCATTCGTCCCCGATAATATTACTAATTTACATGTTTTTAATGATGACCTACAGATATTATGCTTCATGGCGAACGTTGATGTGTTCAAAGACGCAGTGATCGATGAAGACGAGCATGACAAGGAATTTCAGGATTCAACCAGTGCAAGTAAAGGAAATCCCATGCCAAAGGGTGTGGTATATTTGGAAAATTTGTATGACCTACATAATTGTTTTCGGGGGCATCTCAATGCTAAAACCCACAGTTCCACGTTGTCGCAAGAGAAAATTAATTTGGGAACACAAAAGGATCTGAAGTACATCAATCTTGGTATATGTTGTACATCACAGGAGCGGAAAGCCTTTATCCACTTATTCAAGCAGTACCGAGATATATTCATGTGGAAATACAAAGAGCTTAAGAATTATGACACATGAATAATCCAAAATGTGATTCCGATAAAAGAAGGGGTCAAGCCATTTCAACAAAAATTCAGAAAAGTACATCTGATGCTTAAGCCTCTCATTCAAAAAGAGTTAAGAATTTTTTTGGATTCTAAGATAATATATAGAGTGCAACATTCAACTTGGGTATCAAATTTTGTCCTAGTGAGAAGGAAGTCTGAGAAAATCCGCTTATGTGTTGATTTCTGAAATCTGAATCGCGCCTCGGACAAAGACAACTACCTCGTGTCGTCTATGGAACAAATATTGCAAATAGTATTGGGGTTAGAAATGTTTTTTTTTTTTTTTTTTTTTTTTGGATACTCGGGATACAACCAAGTTTTGGTCTTAGAGCTTGACAGACTTAAAATCAATTTCTACACGTTCTAATTCAGGAGAATGCCATTTAGGTTTATTAATGTTGGTGCAACATTCCAACACGCTATGGACATCACGTTCCATAGGTTGATTGGACAGAGCGTAGTTGCTTATATCGATGATGTAAGAGTGTTTTCCAAACAGAGATCAGATCGCATATGCCACTTGAGGAAAAATTTCAAGCGATGTCGCAAGTATGAGATATCTCTCAATCCACAAAAGAGCATATTTGCAGTGTCTAAGGGTAATCTCTTGCGCCACATCATTGCCAAAAGTGGGATTGAGGTGGACCCAGAGAGGGTCAAAGCAATCATGTATATTCCATGCCTAGTAAACAAGAAGGCTACGTAGTCCTTCTTGGGGGAGATCAATTTGTCCACAAGTTCATCTCTGACTACGCTCAAATTGTCAAGCCAATACAGGAGATGGTGAAGAAGGACACAATCTACAAATGTGATAAAATGGAAAAGGATCTGTTCTCCTATATTAATTAAGCTATCGTAGAAGCGCCTGCATTATACACTCGAGATTTCAATAAATATTTTTTTCTCTACACCTTTTCTTCTGATACTTCTCTCATCATTGTACTCACGCAAAAGGATGATTTGAACAATGAGAAACCTATCTCTTTCATGAGCACTAGTATGCAAGGACCCAAACTTAACTACCCCGGCATTGACAAGAAAGCTTATGTTGTATAAAAGGCGGTGAAACACTTTCGGTCCTATCTATTGAAAAATCATTGCATTATCTTTGTCCCACGCCCAGTAGTCAGATCATTACTCGTTCAACAAGAGCTAGGTGAAAGAAGAGAGAACTAAATTGTTGGTTTGAAAGAATATGATCTAGAGATTAAGACAGTTCACACAATCAAGGGCCATGGTCTTTTTCGAGTGGTAGAAGTAGTGAATTTAAACGAAGAAGAAGATCTTTTAGGGTGGGAGCAAGAAATTGAAATGTACAATATCGAGCGAGGCTTCCCTACTACTAGCAAAAAATCCTAGTACGCTGATGTGCACCAATACCATGAGCACAACACCATGACCTCCCATTTTTTCGCACGACAGAAGAGGGAACTCAGACTCAAAGAATTATCCTACCAATTGGTGCATGGGGTGCTTTTCAGAAAGCACCATAATAGGGTATTTCTCAAGTGTTTAGAAGCACACAACTCAAAGAAGGTATTGCGTGATCTCCATGACGGACCAGCCGGGGGACACTTTACGGGCACCACAATAGCACATAAAATCATGCGGGCCGATTTTTATTAGCCTATAGTATTCAAAGATGCTCATGCTTATGTCCGCAAATGTCCAGTCTATCAAAGGTGTGCCGACAGAGATAAGAAGTCAGCCGCCCCATTGCAGCCTATCACAGTGGAAGAACCTTTTCAACAGTGGGGCTTGGATATTATTGGAGATTTTTTTTGCATTTTTCAACTCAACACCATTATATTCTCACTGTTAAATATTATTTCACGCGGTGGATAGAAGCAATTCTGCTCAAATAGGTGAATGATCAGGAATTCATTAGCTTTCTTCAACAGAATATCATTTCCATTTTCGACTTTCCTACTTCACTTGTTTTCCACAATGCAACATATTATTCATCCTTAAACTTCTATGATTTTTCATTGGAAAATGGAATTGTAATGAAACATTCTGCTAATTATTATCCTCATGGGAATGGTCATGTTGAATTTATGAATAAGAAATTAATTTGCATCATTAAGAAGACCATATTCTCTGAACAGAGGAACTGGAACTCTGCTTTGGTAAATGCCTTATGGGATGACCGAGTCACGCCGAAGCCCTCCATGAACAACTCCCCTTACTTCCTGGTATACAGAAAATAATCCATCCTCTCGCCCAACATATGTTGAAATTTGCAACAAGAAACAGTGAAATTGGCATCCAGAAATAACACGGCAATACACACACTAGTGTGGGACTATAGTCTAATTTAATTTTCCCTTAATTAAATTGGACAATAAATTGTAATCTTATCTCATAAACACTTGCAATATTTAACTAAGTGTAATAGACTCAGTTAGCTCATGAATTTTGAGTTGAGGGTGGTTGGTGAGGCATGTAGAGTGATTCTATTTTTTTAAAGTCTACGTTGCAGTTAGTGTATTGGTTTAATGCATGAGAAATCAGCTAACTCAATTAAGTGAGTTAAAATCAGTTTAACTAGTTGTAAGTGATTGTTGCACTACTGAGAGGTCAACTGAATTAAATCAGATTTAATTCAGATGCAGTTATCTGTCAAGTGACTGATGATTTACTATTAATAGCTGCATGCATGTCAGTTCTAATGACTACCCAGTCGAGACAAAGGTTAAAGGGAAGTTAACTATCAATTGTATTTTTAGAAAACTACCTAGATGTAGTTAAAACACCATAGGATTGCCCATGATGTTTGCGCATTCAAGGAAGGCAGAAATTCCTAAAGAATAGGGATTTCATTCCACATGAATTGTGTGAGCAAGGCAGGTTGAAGACAGGCTGAGAATTGGCTAAGTGTTGGACCAATTTTGTCTAGATCAGTGTGATATAGTTAGGATAGTGCAGCAAACTCTTGTGAGAAGAGTGCATTGCATTTTGTTATGATTCCTTGATTCATTATACAATAGAGATAGAGGGTTTTTGAGTAGCAAGCTTTCCCTAAGAAAAATATCTATGATGTGGATTGATTTGCTTCTTTCTCTTACTTGGTGTGATTGTGTGATCGTGTTTATTTTCCGCAATTAATTTGTAGAAGGATTCAGTATCTTTCTTTAGCATATCGCATGATTGGATTTAATCCATTGGTATACAGATTGTTTGTATAATTTCTACATGGTATCAGAGCGCCAAAAATCACTATAGTGGAGAAGAAATTGAGTTTGTTTTGAACAATATTCAAACTTGCAGATACTTTTGTTGGTGCGACAGGAGAATCAAGATGGCTTTCAATGGATTAAGATTGGAATATGCACTCGAGAGAAGTTCTAATTATATTTCATGGAAAGACATAATGGAAGCAGTGCTAGAGGACAATGGGTTGAAATAATTCATTGATAATGATATTCCCAAGCCCGCAGCAGTAGACGTCTCTCTTCTTGATGCTTGGCAAAAGAAGGTAGCAAGGGCGAGGAGGATCTTATTAAAGGGAGTTCGAGATCACATTCTATCAATTCTCCATGACAAGGTGACTCCACATGCAATGTGGAAGGCATTGACAGATCTATTTCAGAACAGCAGCAACCAAAGGAAGTTGGCGCTGAAGGACAAGCTCAAGAAAATCAAGGAGGAGGATGGTGAGATGGTACCAACATACTTGGAAAATTTCACTCAATGTCGAGTTGAGCTTGGAATTGTTGGTGTGACCGTAGCAGATGATGACTTGGTGAGCCTAGCACTTCTAGGCCTTCCCAAGAGCTAGCATATTTATCAGGATTATATCAATGGGAGGGAGAAGTCACCAAATTGGGAGCGACTTTGGTCGGATTTGGTACAAGAATAATTTAGGCAGAAGACCAGGGATGGATCATCATCCAAGACTAATGACGAGGAATATTGTGCCTTGGCCCGTAAGGAAAAGAAGGCTAAGGGAAAGAAATCCCAAGGCGAAGTGGGCAAGAAATAATTGTCCAAGATCAGATGCTTTCACTGTCACGAGCATGGGCACTATGCTACAAATTGTCCACAGAAGAAGGCAAGCAAGAAGGAGCCTATAGTTGCAGCGGGTGAAGCATTGGCTTCATAATTCGAGCTTGATTTTACTCTCATTGCATGCATGGCCAGTGTTGTAATGGGATGCATGTGGTATTTAGACAACGGTGCCCAAATTCCATATGACGGGAAATAGAGATCTCTTCAGTGACTTGGAGGAGAAGGACCTCCAGCAGAGCATAGAGTTTGGAGATGACGAGAGGTATAGCGCTATCGGCATAGGTAAATTTACCTTTTAGAGGGAGAATTGCTCCCATCTAAGACTAGCAGATGTTTTTCATGTTCCAGACCTAAGGAAGAATCTTGTCTCCGTAGCGATATTGGAAGAACATGGTTATGAAGTAATGTTTAGAAAAGGAAAAGTTTTCCTTAAACACATAGCCACGGGACAAGTGAATAACATCGATGTAAGATTCAAGAACCTATATTCTCTCGAGGTTTAGGATGCATCCAAGGCTTTGAGGAGAAAAGTAGTGGTTAATGACTTGGTGGTTGAGAGGGAGAAATTACCTCTCAACATGCAGTCTCAGAAGTTTGTGGAGTAGCCAAAATTGGAGAAGTAGAAAGGAAACCAAGTGGAAGATTCCACTCAAGCAGAGACCTCCAGGAGGGGGAAATTTCGAGCCAGATAGGAAGAGGGATCACATGCAGCTATGCCTCCAGGTGTGAGGTGGAGCGATGTGCAGAATTAATCCCAAGAATAAATTTGGACAAGATTCATTGAGATGGTGTGTCTCATGGATTGAACTTGGCAACGAGGAGCCCACAGTACAGCAGTAGCAGGAAGAATCAGTTAGATTGATCCAGTTAGATGTTAAGGGGACAGAAATCAGAGTGATAGGTGTTGAATATTGGAGCGCAGATCAGAGTTTGCAGTAGTGCAGAGTGCATGGATGCAAATGTCAACAACGCCGAGAGTATCGTAGACATGTGCAGTAGGTACTAGCAGTTAGAAGACTCTGATGATAGATGCATTATATCGATTCAATTGTTTGGAGGCGTGCGAACAACACTAGAGAAGTGTTACATGTGTGGACAACACTAGAGAACTGTTGCATGCAAGAGTTGCATGTGCGAACAACACTAGAAAAGTGTTGCATGCAAGAGTTGCATGTGCGCATGCAAGAACATTCCAAAGGTACTAGATCCGGACAGATTGATTCCTTTCATGTTGAGGGGGAGTGTTGAAATTTGCAACAAGAAACAGTGAAATTGGCATCCAAAAACAACATGGCAGCACACACACTAGTGTGGGACCATAGATTACATAGTGATGGGTCCAAGCGATACATTAGTGTGCAAAGCCAATTTATTAAATAAATTGGAAATGTGTCTAATTTAATTTTCCCTTAATTAAATTCGACAATAAATTGTAATCTTATCTCATAAACACTTGTAATAGTTAACTGAGTGTGATAGACTCAGTTAGCTCATGAATTTTGAGTTGAGGGTGGTTGGTGAGGCATGTAGAGTGATTCTATTTGTTTTAGAGTCCAAGTTGCAGTTAGTGTATTAGTTTAATGCATGAGAAATCAGTTAACTCAATTAAGTGAGTTAAAATCAGTTTAACTAGTTGTAATTGATTGTTGCACTAGTGAGAGGTCAAGTGAATTAAATCATATTTAATTAACATGCAGTGATATGTCATGTGCCTGATGATTTACTATTAATAGTTGCATGCATGTCAGTTCTGATGAAGAACCAGTTGAGACAAAGGTTAAAGGGGAGTTAACTATCAGTTGTATTTTTAGAAAACTACCCAGATGCAGTTAAAACACCATAGGATTTCCCATTATGTTTGCGTAGTCAAGGAAGGCTGAAATTCCTAAAGAATATGGATTTCATTCCACATGAATTGTGTGATCAAGGCAAGCTGAATATAGGCTGAGAATTAGCTAAGTGTTGGACCAATTTTGTCTGGATCAGTGTGAGGCAGTCAGGATAATGCAGCGAACTCTTGTGAGAAGAGTACATTGTATTGTTTCATGATTCCTTGGTTCATTATACAATAGAGATAGAGGTGTTTTGAGCAGCAAGCTTTCCCCGGGAAAAATATATGTGTTGTGGATTGATTTGCTTCTTTCTCTTACTTGGTGTGATTGTGCGATCGTGTTTATTTTTCGCAATTAATTTGTAGAAGGATTCAATATCTTGCTTTAGCATATTGCATGATCATATTGAATCCATTGGTATACATATTATTTGTATAATTTCTACAACATATACTTGCATGCTCTCCAACTCTCACAAGAATCCAAAGGCAGGACATGTCGGATAGTGCAATGTAGGATGGACACCCTTCACAAGCTACAGGAAGAAAGGTTGAAAGCAAAAGAAAAAAATTCACTCCATCAAAATCATATCAAGAGGTGGTTCAATAGGAAGTATGCGGGGAAGAACAAATTTAGTGTGGGTGACTTAGTCTTGAAGCGGGACAAATCCCAGGAAGAAAAAGGCAAACACATTAAGTTTCAATCCCTGTGGATTGGGCCATTCACAGTGCACCAAAATCTTGGCCAACACACTTATCGTATTCAATCACTTTATGGGAAGATTGAATCTATCCCTGTCAATAGCCAAGATTTGAAATATTACTTTGAATGACAATCGCGGGTTGCGCCCTACACTATGTACATAGTTTTCTTCTGTTTATTGTTGTTCTCTTTGTTTCTTACTTTGTTTGCATTATGTGAATAAGTGCTATCCTTGTACATGTTTTTGTTTCTGAGAATGTGTGTGGCTAAATTATAAGGGATTCTTGTGACAATTCAACATTTGGTTAGCCTTCAGTCTGTCTTCCTTGTGTAAGTTATGTATTTTGGCCAATGAAGTTACGATGGAAAATATGATTCGTCCATAAAGGAGAGTTTTGGTCAAACCATGAACTCGTGTTTATTCGGGAAAAATTGTGCCTATATTCAGTTCTTTATGTTTTGGTGTTTCCATGCTTATCCAATCAATAGAAAAGGAGAAGGGGAAAAAATATAAATGAACAAACTAAATCACAGGTCATTATATGCTTCTCTGAAGGAACAACCTATCTTTCTCTCAATAATTCGGGATCCCTCTTCCACCCAAAATGAATAAGTGCCAATGCACAATCCTCTTTAAATAAATAAATAAAGGCGAAAGAAGAGAAATGATTCATGCGCAGAGAGGTGAAGCAAGAAAAATCGTTGTGGTATTTTTAAGGCTTGCTGGAAGTGGAGCAATGTTTGTATTCCTGTAGTGATTCTGTTAGGGTACTATCCAAGCCTCCTGGCAACAGAGCAACACCAGAGATGAAAATTATACTCTGAAAATCTTAGACTCGTGAGCTTCACTACCCTTCCCAACTCGAAACATTATGATAATGTTGAATTTTGTATTGTTTTAAACTAAGAGGGCATGATGGGGGGGCTACACCCATTCACGGGTAAGTGGGAAAACCAAAGTAAACTGCACGATGAATCAATACTCCCTGAAGAACCAAGGCCCTACACAAAAGAAGTTAAACAAGACAAAGAATCTAAAATTCTGCTAGTGTGTCATCAATTGTTGTAGCCACTACAACACCCTCCGAAATTTTGGCCTATACCCAATTTCAGAGCCTTCCTTGGTATTTTTTATCATCTTCGCAAACTTTGAAACTCATTTCAATTGTTTTCTTAGAGTGTTGTGTCCCATTTTGGAAATTGGGTAAAGTGTCATCTTTTAGCATGTTGGTTGTCACATTATGTATATAAGATTATTTGGGTGGTACCAAGAGGTCATCTTTGTGCAAATGAGTTTTTTTTAACTTGTAAGTATTTGTCGCACTCATTTCCAAAGTTTTGAGTACAATCACACAAGTGTCGTCACGGTCGTCGCAATGTGTACCTTTGGTGTTGTAACTAGTCATAAAGTTGTCACATGGAGGGGAATAATTTGTTCATAAGTAATGGATGATTTATGTTGATTGAGTTATCAAAATATACTAAGTGTGTGATCACAGTCAAAGTTTTATCACCATGTACATGAACTCACTAATCCCGCACTTAGGCATTTGCGTAAAAAATTCTTGACCAAGAAACCTAACTCCATCTGACCTCCCAGAGCTACACACTATGTATTTTTAGTCCTCTAGTTGTGACCTTGTTGCTTGGCACTGTCCAATGCGTGTTTCCTACCTCTCGGGACTACTGCACTGCGTAGTTTCTATGCCCAAGCTCTAGCCTTGACCTCCATAATTGTGCAATCATGTCTCCCAACCTAGCTTAAAATACACACTTCACAACCAAAAATATCAAGCTCGCTCTCTGAGCCCTTGAACTGCATAATTTTGCAATATCCCAGCCTCCCTTTTCTCCCAGAACTATGCAGTATGCTCACTCAGTGCCCATTCCCTCAGCCTGTCTCACTGGCCCCCAGAACTGAACAATTTTCTCACTTAGTCCAGCGTGAACTGCACACCGCACATTCTTAGGGCTCAAGCCTCACCCCTGGTTTCTTGAAATCCGCAGTTTCTTAGTCACTGAGCCCCTCTTCCTAGCCTGTCACGTGTTCCAGACTCAATCTATGGATTAGAATGCACCATCTTATACTAGGGGGTTTTTGGATTGATGTCATCTCGTCATGAGTGAATTTCATGAACAGGTGCCCTATTATGTCATGGAAAGATGATGAAGAAGGAGGGAAGAATGCTCAAAGACACACTTGTAGCTGAATTTACAAGTTGACTGATCATGAGAAAGCAAAAGGACATTAGTTTGCGGCCACTATCTAATACTTGAGATCATTTAAGATTCCTTATCACCAAGCCATGGAGAGGTGTAAATAAAATCATCTTCAAGAAGACATTAAGCTCTTAGCAACAACAGTGGCTTGACATTGCCACCTCACCCAGCAGTCCATGTCATAAGGGTCATGTCATGTCATGTCATGAGTCGTCATATGCCACATCACTATTGTGGATCATTGTAAAGTGGAAGTCCAAAGGACACACATGGAATATGAACAGTCGTGTAAGTAGAAAATTCATAGGAAGTCAAACAGTCATGAGGGTATTCAAAGAGTCACAAGGAGGATGAAGCATCACCCCTTGATTATGTATACTCCCTCATTGTATGAGCAAAGAAATTTTTCACCTTGGCTCCACCCTCAAAGCATTATAGAGATAAGATAGTTCTTTTGTGGAGCAAGGAGTGGCTCCAACGCTCCACTATTGGAGCTAATGATGTTCATTGTATACATGTTTCTTGGAATTTTTACTTAATAACAAAAGCCTTCAAGGCCAACACGTTCTTCATGCATGGATTATGAATGTTTGTAAGACTATTTTGTGGATGTTTTTATTTCATGTTATTCTTTCACATGTGCTAAGGTAGTTGAACTATTTCGGTTATTTGAGTACTTGTCTTATTTAGAATGTGATGTAATGGTTGTTATTGTTGTCCCATCATTGTGGACTACTCCACAAGATATTAGACATACATTTCTCATTTGTTGGTTGTAATGACTGTCGCATCCCTTGTGGACTATTCCACTATATGTTAGATAGATCCTTTTGGTTCATGTGTGTGTCTTCTTGGGTGGTACTATTACCTCTCTCTTAGAGGCTCACTTTTCTCCCCTCCTGCAGTAGAATAACCTTGACACACTTACAATTGAACACTCACCAAACACACCCCCCTTGCTTTGTGAAATTACATCTGCACTCCTCTCTCCTACTGAAAATTAGAGCCAAGGAAAATACTTACGAATTCAGCAACCAGGACTTTATTCTGGATGGGACTCCTACACTATCGGTGTGAAGTCTAATTAGGACTTCATATCGAGGAAATCCCCTGAATGTTGGCGGGTCCAACACTGTCAACGGGTTGGAGACCTGAAACAAACAATCAAGGATTACAATACAATATCTCATATAATCATCACTAAGATAGGCATTCCCATACTTAGAGAAAATTTATATATAAAATTTATATCAAAGAATCAGTATATAGATATACAAAAAAATCCATGTGAATAGTAGACATAGTATGAACGCAACGATTGAAAATGGATCCATCTTTACAATCACGAATATTTAAAACTACATGCATCCTGGATGGATGAAACTAGATCGAGGGTCTTTTTCTTCATCTCTATCGATCCATAGCATGAATCTAACCATGCTAGTGAATGTCTCAAAGTCGAACATGGTATAAACCACTTGATTATCGGTCAATGATGTGAAGCGTTAACAAGCACGAGAGAAACCACCAATAATGATAATGGTTCTCAAGGTGCCCCAATACAATCTATGAAGTGTGATTAAATGTATATAAGTCAAATATTGATGGAATCATTCGATCGAAGGTCAATGATGAGAACCTGTCATTGAAAGCAAGAAACTTGCCATTAGGGCATGAAGGCTCCAAGGTACTAAAGGGGGTTTCTAGATCAACTTCCTAGATAAAGGGTTGAAGTTGATATGAAGCGATCCATCGCAGGAGAGCCTACGACATGGAAATCATGTCAAGTTTTGAAGAAAAAAATTGATGTAATTCAGGACTAACTCATGGATGGCCGACATGATTGAAGACACAAAATGCAAGGTAATCTTGACGAAGGTTGAACTTCTATTGAACATATCGGTGAAACAACAGTTCGATTTGGCATTATTTAACTAAAAAATAAGACCCAAAACAAAAATGAATACTTTCAATGAGGTATGATAAACTAAGAGAAATGGATTTCTCAACCCATACACAAAGGTGGCGGAGTGTCATGTTTAAGAGCGACATGTTATCTTCTGTAATTAAAAAAACAATTGTTTTTTTTTTTTCCAATTTCCCCCCACCATTACTTCCAAGTACCTCTTTATTTTTATGCAAGATTGAGGAGGATAACATGTGCTTGTCTTGTAAGCTTATCCTTCATATGAGTCCTTCGGATTATTTTTAATGAACCCTAGGAAGGAGTGGATCGGTCTTGTCATGATTGACAAGTCCTACACTATTTGCTTTTTACGAGTCCAATGAAGGGGTAACTCAATGTCGTTTTCATATTTAAAGAGTTTGAAAAGACACAAAAATAAAACTCATGTATATCTTTCAACATGAAATTTTAACGAGTCCAGAGAAATTAAAGCTCGATGCTTTTCATTTTTAGGGAGTTCAGAGAAAAACATAAGTAAAATCAGAAATGTCACTTTTTCATAGATTTAGTCTCTCAAGCCCAAAAAAAGGGTAAAATAATGCAGCAGAGAACTCTTTTTACCGTGATTAGTCAAAGTATACATTTTTCGTAAATATTCCACATGATTTGTAAAAGGGGTAAACATATATCAAGCAGACGTTTTTTGTTTATTTTAACGAGTTTGAAATAAACAAGCATACTCGACAATCTTTTCCTATTTTTAGATTTTGAAAAGATCTTAAAGGTAACTCTAGGGTTTCACTTTTTTGTAAGTTTTAAATAGTCTGAAAAAGTGATAAAAGTCTATTCGTATCACCGAATTTTAATTTAATTAATGAGAAGGAAAAGACAAAAATAACTCAACATTTTTATTTACATTTTACGAGCATGAAAAAATAGCAAGGAAAGCTCGATATTTTCATGAGTTTAACGATTCTTGAAAATAATAACTAAAATGGAATTGAGATAGGTTTCATTTTTATACAAGCTTAAAATAGAGAAAAACTATGCTTGAGAGTGGTTTCATTTTTACACAAGCTTGAAACAAAGTAAAACTATACTTGAGATAATTTTGCATGCCCCCAACATAATGACTTATTTCTAGGCACATGTCCCCAAAGCTTCATTTCATGTCACCTAAGTAGACTACTGGTTACTAATAGGAGGATGGAATGAAGGTTCATTTATGAGATCAGATGAAAGACTTGAATCAACATTTACGAGATCTAGTCAATGACTCAAATTAGAAGGGGATTTGTTTCTATTTTTAACGAGCTTGACAAAGAAAAAGAACTATGCTTGGGGAACCTTTTTTTTTTTTTAATGAGCTTGACATAAGAAAAGGAACTCTGCTCATAGAATTGTGTTTCATTTTTAACAAGCTTGACATGAGAAAAGAATTATGCTCATGAGGACTTGTTTCATTTTTTAATGAGGTTGACATAGTAAAAGAACCATCCTCATAGGGAACTTGATCATGGATTCCAACTAGAAGGAACACATGCTAAGGGACACACCTCGACCATGGCCTCCAAGTGTTATTCACGAGAAGGAAGAATATTTTCTACAAGGAACACATGTCAAGGGACTCAATAGGGATAAGAAATTTGGGTTCAAATGTCCTCATTGAAGGGTTCACCATTTCACCTATAGGATCTAAGTCAAAAGAATATGAACATACAATGAGAGGCTCATTTCCATCTATAAGTGAATGCACGAGACTAGTTGCCACATAATTAACCTGTGGTGGGGTAGATACTACTTCCATATAAGGAACATTCGGGGATTTCAAATGGTTGGTAGTTGAATCAAGACCAATGAACAAAACCTAGTCAATAGTCACAATGTTTCCATTCTGAGGGAAATACATCACTCAAAAGAGTGTGGAAACATTAGCTTTCATTTCATAGACATAGTCTCACCCAAGGAGAAAATTGAAATCCAAGGGGCCTTGCATTATCATAACATCAATACAAATTGTTTTACCTTCCAACGTAATGGGTAACGTAGGAAGGATCCATAAAGGTCCGTTGATGCTTTTGTTAAAAGCCAAAATATTATGTGTAACAGACACAAGCTGAGGGGAACCCAAATCTTGCCAAGCAATTGAGGATAAAATACTAATAGGATCACCTTCATCTACATTTGCGCGACGCACATTCTTACCATAATCCTTCATAATGATTTGGAATGGGGTGGAAGAAGGGAGACGAAGCTCTGTCAGTCTACTCCAATAAAATGAAATGACCTTAGTACTTGGAGGGGGTTTTGTATAAATAGGTAGAGTGTCCCTTTACGTAGAAGGATCTGAATTAACAAGAAGAACCTAAGCAGTATGAATTTCACTCTCTAAAGGGAGAGTGGGATTGACTGAAGGTAGAATCGATTCGTCCACTTGATCAACCAAGGGTTCAAAAACTTGATTGATATGGGTTTCACTCTCCAATGGAAGAGTGGGATTGACTATACTTGGAATAAGATAAATCACTTCGTCAACTGACGATAGGTTGGGAGAAATATTACGGTAACTAGTTGGAAGTCGTTGTTGAGAAATAGTAAGTTTTTCCAACAATTTTGAGGCTTCATCCATGTGAGTTCAAAGGTTATTTTTATGACTCCCTTCGCATAACCTACAGGGATACCTAGCTATACCTTATTTACCCTGAACCTCACAATCACTAGTTAATGGATCAATAGTAAGTTGATAAAAAAAATTAGACCACACCTCTAATACCTTGGGAATACCAAGACAATTAATAAGAAAGTGGTCACCCCTACAAATCTTGCAAGGTAATTTTGGCTTGTGACTCACTTTAGACGATTCCTCAAAATTTTCCATACTCAGAACAATAGTTGGTTGGTTGACTTATTTATTACCTTGCTTATTATTATTCTTCTTCCCTTTCTTCTTCTTCTTAGCCACCTGGTTTCTAGAATCAAGGCTTTTACCAAGTGAAGAAGAAGAAATGGAGGAGGTCATGTTGGGTGAAGAAGGTAAAAGGTCAACATGAGTTTGGTGATGTTGATATTGAGAACTCGGATGAGGTGGAACAATTTGAGTTTTGAGGCCAATGAGGTTGAAAATAACCATATCGGTAAACCTATCGTGAATCCAAGTAATGAAAATGTAGCAATAAAAGGAGGATCAACATTTGCAAAGAAAGGAAAAGGACTAGGATTTCCGTTAATAGGAGTTCCTTGATAGGTAAATTCTGGAACTACTGCCATTATATTCAACTTTAATGAATTTATTAAGAAATTTAACAATATTAACAATCCAAATTCACAATCCACACCTAAAGTCTGCAAAAATTAAAACAAGAAAATAACACATGCTAATAAATCTAAGGAGTCAAACAATTCAAACAACCTTTTCACAATGAAATCACTAGTCAGTGATGAAAACCAACGTTGCAGAGATCAATGTGAAAAGTGGCAAGAGATAGAGTAGATGGAATCAGTTACACCGAAAACCTACTTAATGGCCACGATCTGGTGCAAGTAACTTCACTTATTCCATCCCGAGTGAAGAATACCCTCCAAAAAAGTTCCAAGTGAGACTATTCAACGTCTACTTTGGGTACAGCAGGGACTTCCCCCGAACCCATCATCACCTTGGGTAAAATCCCTAAGATAATGGTCTCTAAGGTTACCACATACAACAACTTAACCTGGGGGGACAATCATAGATCAGACGTACACACAAGGGAAGAGTAACAAAGCTCAATCCCCTTGAAGGTTCCTCAACATGGTAAATCTAAGGTTTATCCTTCAAGTGACTCAAAAGCAACATTAAACACCATTTGCAATGTGTGAAAATCATGCTATCGTAACCAAGGAAGTGGGGTTGATCACTTCACTAGGTCCGATATGATCTCGTGCTTAACTCCCACGTAAGAGGAGCTTCCCAGAGTCAAAATATAATAGATGGATTTAATCCCTATAAAAATATTATATTGTTTGTTGTAGCTTTGGAAGTTAACTCACTTTCCTATTCCAAAGCCTTAGAATCTGATCTAATGTAGGTGTAATGAGCCCTAGAAATATAAAAAGCCTAATTTGTTTTATTAGCATTGTTTCTTTGAGTTGTTTTTTACTTAGTAGGTTGATGGATATGAAATAGATGGTGTTATAACCTAACTCAAAATTGAATGCAATCGAATATGATATTATAAACTTTCCACTTTGATGAATCCCAACTAAAGTAAGGAGAGAGGTTCTATTCACTTCCAACAATGCAAGAATTGATAAATAATAGAAAACACAAAAAATTCTCTAATGCACTAATTTTCAGTATAGATCCAATTTTATGAAGGGAACGAAATGAAATACAAATAACTAACCAAAAAAACATAGATACAATAAAACTTGAGTTCAATTAAATAATGGAAATTGTTGAAAATTGTATATAAGTAGAATGAAAGCAAACTAGCTCGAATAATCGTAACTTATCTCTAATAAGAGATGTGACGGCTAAACGCCTTCCTGAACTATGTTACAATGAGACTCTCAAGAATTTTTATCATGAAAAAATAATAATAAAACCCTAAACATAAAAAATAAAATAAAATAAAAATAACCCTAGGAGATGAAGTGTCAAGGGCTTATGGGACTCGATGGTGGAAGTTGGAATGCCAACTTCCCGAGGCTGTAACTTTGGAATATGTTCTCCATTTGGTGTGCATAATAACCTATTGGAAAGGTCTATCCAACCAATACAATTTCCAATTTTCGATGAAATTTTGTGATTGATGTCAACCCATTTCCCCAAAAAAAAAATCATTTAGGGCCTCAAAATGGCTCCTAAAATTCAATATCAGAAAAATTTCCAAAACAGGAAAATGTGTTGCAAAATAGGAATTTGTGCTGTGAGCCAGGCAGAATAGGTGGGTGGCCAATGATATTCACTTGGATCAAAAGGCTTGGTAGTGATGGTAAATGTATCAGAAACCAATAAATAGACTAGATTTATGGATTCAAATCAAATCAAAACTGATTTTTGGTAATTGATGAGCATTCATGTAGACTTACAAAAAGAATTTATAATATTTTTTAGGGTGTTAATAATACTTCTTGTACCTTGTAAACAAATAAGGAAATCATCCACAAAAAGGAGATGAGTGACCTAAATATCTTTAGAAAAAACAATACCCTTTATATATCTTATGGACTTGTGAAGGTCCATGAGTTTGTTGAGAGCTTAAGTTACTAAGAGAAAAAGTAATGGAGACAGGAGGCAACTTTGGTGGAGACCTCTAAATGCATTGAAGAATCTAGAAGGTGTGTTATTGATAAGAGATGTGAATGAAACTAATTATATACATCCCATAATCTAGTTTACGATTGAAAGAGACATGCACATCTAAATGAGAACAAGCATGATTAAAGTCAAGTACACCCTCTCAAAAGAATTTTAAAGGTCATATTTGAGGAGGAATGCACCAGATTTTTAGGTTTTTGTCTGATGCATTACTTCCTATGCAACTGCGACAACATCTAGTATATATTCTAATTTTGGAGGAATCCAAATTTTTCTTGTCATAAATATGTGCTTGGTATTGGTTTGCGCCTGATCTGAATGAGATCTTAATAAAATTGTGCTTGAGGGTTTGCAAATTACAAGTGTTTAAATTGAGTTTTTAGATATTTTATGTTATTTTTAAAACATATAAAGCAGGTAAATAAACTCTAAACTATACACAAACAGCATACAAATTCACCATAACAATAACCAAAACATAGCAGATGATGAAGGAGTTCACCCCTCCTGGGCTACGTCTCCTTGGTCCAGCTTCCAATGGCGATTATGCTCAAAATGGTGATTACATAAATTTACAATGCTCAAATGGCTTCAAAAATTTTTCCATCAGCTTCAGAATGACCAAAATGTCTGTCTAGCCTCTTTTTGATCCAAAATTGGTCAAAAACTAAATAATTTATGAGTCTCCCTAGTTTTCCTGCTAATCGCACCACAATTTCCCCAAAATCTGGACCGGTCCTAGAATTTCGCCCCACTCCCGGCTAACGAAGCGAAAATTTTCTGTAAATCTAGGTGAAATTTTCGAAGCATTAAATGTCCAATAACACCTAAATTCTAAATTTTCAATTATAACATATAGTGCCAAAAAACATTTTTTTAATATAAAACCACCGGATGGTTTGATAATTGTCAGCGGTTAAGCCCCGATGAGGTCACATTGGCGGATTGTCGGCGGTCTCGACGAGTGGCGGTTTACCCTGGCAGTCACGGTTGTCGTCGGACCGCTAGTGCGGTAGTTGTCACATGACGTTGTGTAGCGGTTAATGCGGGCGACGGTTAGGACTTCACACTATGCCCTTGGTTCTGGCTGCATGTCGTATGTGTTGTAATATGGGGGGACAGGGGCTTAGCCCCGACCCCTACCCCCAACCCTCTGGCGCTCAAACTTTATAATACACCTTTGACCATAGATTTAATAAGAAACATGTTGGCGCAATGGATTTTGGCAATGCTTGTTAGACAGAGGTCTAGTGTTCGACACTTGCCCGGTCTGCTCGGCCCTTACCAATTTTTTGTGGCCTTTTGTGCTGCCACATGGTGACCTCCAGTTGGGCCACATGGCAGCATGTGGTTGGCCACCACAACGACCAATCAAACTTGCCCAAACTAGAGGAAATTAGAACGGGCCAAGTGGCGAGGCCAAATTGGCCTAAAAACAAAAACCTTTCAACCAACTAGAAGAGGCCACATGGCAGCCTTCCACTGGCCCAAAATACATAGCCACCTGTCCTTTTTTTTTTTTCAAAATTCGCTTGTTTGGAAAAACTGACAGAACACGTTTATGGGAGCATACAGTGTTTTTTTTCTGCGAAACAAGTTGTGTCGGATTTAGAACAATGAGATCTACATGGTCGTTCAATCTCCACACCATTTCGACAACTTTCATTTTTTAGCACAATTTTGAGCACCTGATCACTCCTCCCCACTGGAAGCTTTTGGACCCCAAAATATCACTTTCATTTGTTTAGAAGATGAGGGTAGAGTTCCCTCACCTTTCCAATCTCAATCCATTTGGCCTTTCTTGGATTTGTGCCTTTTATCCCCCACGAAGGTATTCCACATTCCCTCGTTTTGAAGACCATGTTCTTCTATCAAGAATGGTGTCTTATTGTAGCTCATAAAAGTATTCAAGAGAAAAATCCTCAATGGAAGGAATCTATACATTTTCTCCTTGATATTCAATCAAAGGCGGCTCATATAACATTAAGTTACCAACATTAACAACAACATAAATTTTCATATATGAAGGAAAATCCAACTTGAAGGCATTATCACCAATCTTTTCTAAAATTTTGAATGGACCATATCGAATTGGTTTCAATTTTTTACCTTCTCCTTGAAGCCTTTCTTTTCTAATGTGAAGCCAAACTTCATCACCAACTTGGAATTTATGATATACACGATGCTTATCATGCCTTGTTTTGTACTTGACTTGACTCTTTTCCAGTTGTTCTTGAACTGCTTGATGCACCAATTGGATTGGTACAGTGAACATTTTAGCTTCTTCTATGTCACTATGACCATCAATAGCAACATCCTTTCCAAAAATGAATTCCAATGGAGATTTAAGCAAGTATCCCAAACATGCCTCAAATGGCGATGTTTGAGTTGAAGAGTGCTTGGCATGGTTGTAAGCATGCTAAATATAGTGCAAGTTTTCATCCCACAACTTAGGATGCTTGTTGCAATAACCACGAGGAAGATGTATCGTCGTCCTATTCACCACCTTTGTTTGACCATCTGTCTGCAGATTAAATGTTGTACTCTTTTTAAATTTGGTGTCCATGAATCCCCACAAGCTTGACCAAAATTTCCCAACAAAGCGGGAATCTCGATCACTAACAATGGATGTGGGAAATCCTAAATTCACCCATACATTCTGAAATAATAACCGAGTAGTTTTTTCAGCTGTGATTTTCTTTTTACATGGTATCAAAATACACATTTTGTTGAACCTATCCACAACTACAAAAAGATAATGATGATTCCTCTTTGACATAGGAAGACCTCCAACAAAATCCATAGATACACTCTCCCATGGACGAGAAGTTGGTGGGAGTGGAGTGTACAATCCTAAATATCAATTCCTAGGCTTACTCACAACACATAATGAACAACCTCTAATAAAACATAACACACTTTCAAGCATACGAGCAATACCTCTATAGATGTGACACCGTCTTACTTACACCGAAATGACCCGCAATAAGAGAAGTGTGTGCCTATCTTATAATGTTGACTCTTTCTCCCTGTGGAATAAAAAGATTACCAAGATGGTAAAACAAGTTATCATGCATGTGATAATCCAATTCCTCTACTTGGTTCCCTTGACTTAATGTTGCATATACATCTTGAAAATCATTATCTAAAGCATATTGTTTAACATAGCTCTCTTGCAAAACATAATTATGCTTAAGAAAAGTAGCAACACTAATAATAGCCCTAGAAATCATATCAACAACTTTATTGTAGATACCTTTCTTATACCTTATCACCAAGTGAAATTGTTGAAGAAAACCCATCCATCGGAAGTGCCTTGGTTGCTACAACTTTGTTTGTGATTGCAAGTATTGCAATGTTTGATGATCAGTATGCATGATTGTTTCCTTACCCATCAAGTAGTGTTTCCACTTTTTCACACTTTTCACCAATGCATACAACTCCTTTTCATATGTAGGATAATTAATCATTGTGCCATTAAAATTTTTTGAATGAAAACAGATAGGCTTACCATGTTGCATGAGGACCGCACCCATGGTGTAATCACTAGCATCAGTATGAATCTCAAATGATTGTCTCAATTTTGGAAGTGCAAGTAATGGTGCTGAACTGATCTTTTCTTTCAATGCATCAAATTCATTTTGTTGTTTACCTCCCCACTGTAAGACCTACTTCACACTTGTAAATGCATGCAATGGAGTTGTGGCAGAAGAGAAGTTAGCAATAAACTTCCTCTAATATTGGTCTTCTCCCAAAAAGCTTCTTACCTCCGTAACTTTTTTGGGCTTTGGAAAATTCAAAATTACATCAACATTGGAGGGATCTATTTTCAATTCACCTCCTCCAACAATATGACCCAAATACACTAAAGAAATTTTTCCAAACTCACACTTTGACATTAAAAAAAAAAAAAAACAATTGTTCTTTCTTCAAGGCATCAAGTACTTTTTTGACATGCATGACATGTTCTTCACAAGATTTACTAAAAATCAAGATGTCATATAAGTATCATATCACAAACTCATAAATAAATGGCCTCAATATATCATTCATCACATGCATAAATCCAAAGACCAAAAGGCATAACAAGCCATTCAAACAAACCTTGCTTTGTTTTGAATGATAGCTTCCATATGCCACCTTCAACAATTCTAATTTGATGATAGACACTCCTTAAGTCAAACTTAGTAAAATAATTTGCATCTTTTAATTGATCAAGTAAATCATCAATTCTAGGAAGTGGATAATGGTTCTTTAGCGTAATTGTGTTCAGTGCACAGAAGTCTACACACATGTGCCATGTGTCCATCCTTCTTTGGCACTAAAAAAATAGGTGATCCACATGGAGAAGTACTTAGTCTGATGATCCCTTTTTCCAACAACTATTGAATTTGATTTTTAATTTCTGCACTTTCCACACTGACATCTTGTATATGACAATGTTAGGAAGAGGACAATCTTGTTGCAATTGTATTTCATGTTAGATTCCCCTCTTGGGAGGCAATCCTTTTGGCTCCTGAAACATCTCATCATATTGGTTAACAACCTAATCCAAATCAAAATTTAATCTTGAATCAACACCTTGAAAAGATTTATTTTTAACATCATTCTTTTGCTTGGTCATTAGAAGCACAAAATTCTTGCTAGAGGTAATGAGGCTCTAAATTTGTCTGACATTTACAAGTGAAAGATTTAGTTTCTGTCGATGTGATCTAACAATGTACTCTATGCCATATTTGAAAAAGTGATACTTGTTTTCATGGCGATGGAAAATAGCTTTCTATCACACAAATATGGGCTTCCCAACACAATTTCAGAAATATCAAGTGGTACTACATCAAGTTCAACTTCATCAAGAAAGTTTGTTTTAATTGCAAATTTAAAGATGCATTTCCTCATAACTTGTATCTTTCATTCTTGAATATCCAACCTAAAGGATAACGTCTTGGATGAGGAATGGTCTCAAAGTTTAGTTTCTTGACTAAGTCTTCATAACTCAAATTTGCTTGTGAACCACTATCAAAAAGTGTATCGATTTTGGTGTGCTTTTAAATAACCCGAATATGGAAAAGTTCAATTTTATTTTTCTCATCCCGAGTATCATTAGGACAAATTGAAGAGCTAGTGCTTAATATGTCCTTATATTTCATTCCCATTGTTGTGATCTTTGTTTCATCTCTCGAATCGGATCCTAAGTCATGTTGGGCAGTTGCAGTTTCCTTTTTCTTCCCTTTCTTGTTAAACTTATTTGGTTTCATCTCAGGATGAAGCTTCCAACAATGAGCTTCAACACGACCTTCTTTGGAACAATTTTTGCATGTTAGTTTTTTTCCTTCCTTTTTGACGGATGCGTTCTTCTTTCCCTTTCCTTTTAACTTGTTCTTACCCTTGTATCCAATTGTGAATGGCTTCTTGTCTCCCTCTTGTGGAATTTTTTTCCCTCTTGCTTCAAGATGAGTTGCCTGGACACAAGCTTCATCGAAACTTGTAGGATTAAACGTAAGGATAGTATGATGTAAATAACTATGTAAACCCCCAATATATTTCAACAAAGTGTCTTGTGAATTCAAGTCTACACCTAATATCAAGCATCTTCTTCTAAATTCTTGAGTGTAGCTTTGCACACTTTGACCCTTTAGTTTGTCAAATTATGCCAATCCATAATGGCCTTTTCCATATAAGTGATGAGCTCCATCGTTAGACATATTTGGAGGGGCTAATGGTCACCTTTTTTCCTTCTTAGATATATTTTTCTTGCATTTTTATTATTATATGGTTTTATGATTCTATTATAGGTGGTGATCAAGGCTAACATACTCTGAGTGCCTATTATGAGGTTGAGTGCGGAAAATCATGAATTATTAAGCATTTTTATAAGGATTTTATCATAAACACATGGAGGAGACATCAAGGAGAAATTATGGGAGGATTTTCCACCCTCCTTAACTCTCAAAGGCAGCCAAAGGATCCCAAATATTCTATCCATTAATTCGAATTCCAAAAGCATCCAAAGGATCCCCAAGGATTCTCTCCAGCAATTCGAATTCCAGAGGCAGCCAAGCAACTAAAAGAGGAGTGCACTCAATCTTTTTTTAGTTGGAGTCAAGTGGAATAAATCACTATTTTATAGGGGGTTGTTGGTAGCTTCCCTGTAGAATAAATAGAGTAGAGATAGAGCTAGGAAGGGATCAATTCTAGTTGGAACTTTGTTGCAAGCTATTGATATTTTTATTTTACTCAGTGATCAAACTTTCATAAATGTATGAGGCTATTCTTTTATGAAATGAGTGGACTGATTTCGCTTTTGTTAGATCCCTATATTACTAGTATAGTCCCTTATTGTTGTTAGTGTAACCCCCTTATTGTTATTATTGTACCCTTGTAACCCCCATATTGTTATTAGTGTGCCCTTAAATTATTATTGTTAGGTCGGCTAGGATTACATTGTGGCCCCATGGACTCCTATATATAGAAAGGAGGTTTTGTAATTTGAATCATCCAAGAATTGTTCATTCATGTAATGCATTGGAGGTTGCCCCCTCGAAGTGGATTATTTATAAGGCGGTGATATCTCTTTTCTTCTCTTTTTGGAGCTGGTTTCACAACATTTGGTATCAGAGCATTGGGATTCTAGGGTTTCGCTGCTCCAAACAGGTCATCGTGGAATTTTCGCTATAAATTTTTTTCTACGAAGGTTCAGAAGCTAAAATTTTTAGAGTATGAAGCCAAAATATTGAGGAACATCGTCGCAAAATTTCAGAGCTTGGTTCGCAATATTTTTGGAGATATGATCTATGGAAGGTAGGTCATTTTGCAGGCTCCTGAATTTAACCTAAACAGGTCATCGTGGAATTTTTGCTATAAATTTGTTTCTACGAAGTTTCAGAAGCTAAAATTTTTAGAGTGAGAAGCCGAAATCCTGAGGAACATCGTTGCAAAATTTCAGATCTTGGTTCGCAATATTGGCAGAGATATGATCTGTGGAAGTTAGGGTTTTTTCAGGCTTCTGAATTTCATCTCAAAGAGGTGATCATGGGAAAAGCTTCATAACTCTCTCTCTGAGCATCAGATTGGAATGTTGTAAGAAGTGACCACAAGTACACGGACTGCAGTTTTCTGTCTATCAATTTTAGAGCCAAAGGAGGAAACAGTGACACGTGACAATTCATACAAATTCGCTCTACTGAACTAGTCCATAATTGGGTCATTATGGGAGATTGGACATAAATTTGTCTTGAAGAATCCAAATCAGATCAGACCTATGGCATTTGAAAGAAGCTTCAAAGGGCTACTATAGGGCCATATTTCAGATATTGAGGATCCACAATTATAGAGATAATTCAATTTCAATATCGAGCTCCTCCAAAGCAAGAAAAAGCTGTGTATTTTTTCCGAATTGCATAAGTCTTGTTTTAGGAATCAAGTTGAACTGATTCCAAGGGAATATTGTAGAAAAGATATCAGTATTGGATTCTAAATGGCCCCTAAAAATAATTCAACACCCATTAAACCTTTAGAAGGCTCTACTATGACTCATGAAGACGAAGAATGGCAACATGACATATCAAAATTACAAGAGCAAGTGCAACAAATTTCGCTCTCGCAAAGAGCAACAAAAAATGACATGGAAGTTTTGAAGAAAGGCAGGAAACTAAGATTGATGGTTTGAAGAAAGGTGTGGAATCTAATATGGATGGTTTAAATAATGGCATGGATGGCATGGAAGCTAAGATGGATGGCATGGAAGCTGGCATGGAATCTAAGATGGATGACATGGAAGCTAAGATCAATGAGAAAATGGAAAACATGAAGAATGATCTAAAAGCAGACAAGGAAGGTTTGAAAAAGTTGATACAATAAATGTTTCCTAATGGTGAAAAGATGGTAGAGGAAACTCATGATGAGAACAAAATAAATGTTAATCATGATTTCATAAAATCTAATGTTGGCGGGAACAACCACCATATTCCAAAAATGGATATGAGGAAGTTTGATGGAAATGATCCTGTAACATGGATACTACAGATGGAGCAAGATTTTGATCTCCATAATGTGCAAAACACACAAAAGGTACGCATTGCAACTTTACATTTAGAACAAAATACATTTGTATGGTATCGATGGCTTTGCTCCCGTAAAAAAATTGTCACTTGGTCAATTTTTACGGAGGAAATAATAGCACATTATGAGGATACAAAGAGCAACACCTTCTTTAGCCAATTGATAAATCTCAAACAAAAGGGTTTAGTGGGGGAGCACATTGAGGACTTCCAAAAATTGAATATAAGGGTAACCGATATTCTAGAGGAACACAGGATTGATCTCTTCATAGGCACTTTAAAGGATAACATCCAACATGAAGTTCGCGTTTTGGAACCTGATTCATTGGAGAAGGCATTCAGGTTGGCAAGAAAAATTGAATGTAAAATTATGGTGACAAGGAAGCCTACCACTCACTTCTATAAAGAGGGAAGTGTTGCTACCCCTAGATTTCCACAACCTACAAGGTTGACACCACGGCAATTGGAAGAAAAAAGAGAAAAAGGGATTTTCTATAGTTGTGATAGCAAATACACTAAAGGTCATAAGTGTGCTGAGAAGAAATTATTTTACATAGATTTTGAAGAGGAAGAAGAAAATGAACAAGAAGAGGATATACACCAGGAACCAACCCAAGAAGAGGAAGAAAGGAGTCCAACCATATCGTGTAATGCATTGGCAGGAATTACCACTCCTCAAACTCTCAAGATAGAAGGACATATCAAGAAGAAAAAGGCAGTAGTGTTGATTGATTCAGGTAGTACCCATAATTTTATTCATTGTAAGGTAGCCAAGGAATTGAATTCTTTCCTATACCCAACACCAGAATGTCAAGTGATGGTTGCAAATGGAGGAATTATAAATTGCTCTGGAAAATTCCATAATATCAAGCTAACCATGGGGGAATATGTATTGAATAGTCCAATGTTTTCCATTCCTATGGGAGGTGTTGATGTTGTACTAGGAGTACAATGGTTACAATCTTTGGGGACGGTAGCTTTTAATTTTCAAGAACTTTTCTTGAAATTTTTTTCATAAGGAAAGGAAGTCGAATTACGGGGTATTGAAGGGAAGCCGGGAAAGATAATAAGCTCTAATGTCATGAAAAAGCTTCTAAAGAAATAGCAACGAGGCATAATTGCAAAATTATGCTCACTAGAAGTTCCAACATCAAAATCATCTATTTCTGCAGATCTCCAAAAAGTCTTGGACAATCATTCCAAGGTTTTGAAACTCCCAAAGGACTCCCACCTATTCGTGATCATGATCATGCTATTCATTTGATTCCAGGAAGTGTTCCTCCAAACATCAGGCCTTATAGATATCCTTATGTCCAAAAGAGCGAAATTGAAAGTATGATTGCAGAAATGTTAGAGGCGGGTATAATTCAACCTAGTCAAAGTTCTTTCTCTGCTCCTGTAGTATTGGTACACAAGAAGGATGGATCATGGCGCATGTGTCCTGATTATAGGGAGCTCAATAAGCTCACCATTAAAGATAAATTTCCCATTCCTATGATTGATGAATTATTGGATGAATTACATGGAGCAATTTATTTTACCAAGTTGGATCTTCGTTCAGGATATCATCAAATTAGAATGAAGACTGAAGATATTCCAAAAACAACATTTCGAACTCATGAGGGTCATTATGAATTCTTGGTCATGCCTTTTGGCCTTACCAATGCACCTTCTACATTTCAAGGGTTGATGAATTCCATTTTCAAACCCTTCCTTAGAAAATTTGTGCTAGTATTTTTTGATGATATACTAATCTACAACAGCTCTTGGAAGGATCATGTTGAACATGTTGACAGGGTGCTCAAACTATTGCAGGAGAAACAATTATATGCAAAAAAATCCAAATGTTTCTTTGGAGTACAAGAGGTGGAATATCTGGGTCATATTGTATCTCACGAGGGTGTTAAGGTAGACCCTAACAAAATTAAAGCCATTAAGGAATGGAAAGTCCCCACAACCATAAAGCAGTTGCGAGGATTTCTCGGGTTAACAGGGTATTATCAAAAATTTGTTAAGAATTATGGGAGAATAGCAGCACCTCTAACAACATTATTGAAGAAAGATGCATTTTCATGGAAAACTGAAGCAAATAAGGCCTTTGAACATCTTAAAGAGGCAATGTGCCTAGCACCAGTCTTAGCTACGCCAGACTTCACAAAAACCTTTATTGTGGAATGTGATGCCTCAAGAAATGGAATTGGTGTTGTTTTAATGCAAGAAGGAAAACCCATTGCTTTTGAAAGTCGTCTAATCAAAGGAAAGTATTTACATAAACCTTTTTATGAGAAGGAAATGTTAGCAATACTGCATGCACTAAAGAAATGGAGAACTTACCTAATGGGAAGACACTGCAAGATAAAAACTGATCATGATTGTCTTAAACACTTTTTGGAACAAAGACTATCTTCAAAAGAACAGCAAAAATGGGTCACAAAGATGTTGGGTTATGACTTTGAAATAATATACAAAAAAGGGAAGTTAAATGTTGTTGTAGATGCACTCTCAAGAAAGAATGAAGAGGTGGAAGCATTGCTTTGTGCCATTTCTATTATCCAACCAGATTGGATAACCGAAGCAAGAGATGAATGGAAGAAGGACGAAGAAGTGTGGACACTCATTCAAAAGTTGCAGCAAGATCCTAGTACATCTGATACATTTAGTTGGAAAAATGATTTCTTATGGTACAAAGATCGCCTATATCTTTGTAAGAATTCCCAACTAAAACAAAAGATTCTTCTGGAATTGCACACTTCTCCTTTAGGAGGACACTCAGGATTTTTAAAAACTTACCACATGGTGAAGAAATAATTTTTTTGGGATGGCCTTAAATCTGATATTCAAAAGTTTGTGGCGGAATGTTTGGTTTGCCAGCAGAATAAAGTTGAGACAATTAAGACCCCGGGTCTTCTACAACCTTTATCCATTCCAAGTCAACATTGGGATGAGATTTCAATGGATTTTATCATAGGTTTACCTAAGTCCGAAGTAAAGAGTGTCATCATGGTGGTAGTTGATAGACTTACCAAGTATGCACACTTTTGTGCATTATCTCATCCATTTAAAGCAAGTACAATTGCTACTACATTTATGGACACAATTCAAAAGCTACATGGAAACCCAAGGGTTATTGTGAGCGACAGAGATCCCATTTTTACTGGAAATTTTTGGACAGAGCTATTTTCTTGTTTGGGTACTCAATTAGCTCATGGCTCATCTTATCATCCTCAATGCGATGGTCAAACTGAGATAGTAAATAAATGTTTGGAAGGATATCTTCGTTGTTTTGTATTTGATAAACAAACAAAATGGGTCAAGTGGTTACCTCTAGCTGAATGGTGGTATAACACTTCCTTCCATACTGCAGAAAAAATGACCCCATTTATGGCACTTTATGGATATCATCCACCATCCATCACATCATCTTTAAGAGAAAATTCGAAGGTTCAAGCAGTGGAAGATCACACTGAGCATCAACAAGAAGTTCTCCAACTCTTAAAGGACAACTTGAATTTGGCACAAAATTGAATGAAACAACAGGAAGATCAACATCGCAGCTAGAGAAGTTTTGATGTAGGAGACTAGGTATTTTTATGACTACAACCATACAAACAAAAGTCCCTTAAGCAACCTAAGAAGGATAATAAATTATCACCAAAGTACTATGGTCCTTACAAGGTGTTGCAAAAGATTGGTACTATGGCATACAAATTGGAGCTTCCTGCTTCTTCACGAGTGCATCCAATTTTCCATGTTTCATGCTTAAAAAAGGTTATAGGTGAAAATCTTCCAGTTCAAACAATATTACCAGAACTTGATGAGGAAGGAAAAATCATATTGGAACTTGAAACGGTCACGGAAACAAGAACTCGACAGCTACGGAATCGATCAATTTCAGAGTATCTCATCAAGTGGAAGAACTTACCCACTGAACATTCTGCATGGGAGGATGAGAATTTTATACAGAAGCACCCATAGCTACTCAAGCGTTCAGGACAACACTTTTTTTAAGGAGAGGGGCATGTTAGGTCCCTATATTACTAGTATATTCCCTTATTGTTGTTAGTGTAACCCCCTTATTGTTATTATTGTACCCTTGTAACCTCCATATTGTTATTATTGTGCCCTTCAATTATTATTGTTAGGTCGGCTAGGATTACATTCTGGACCCACTAGGATTACATTGTGCCCCATGGACTCCTATATATAGAAAGGAGGTTTTATAATTTGAATCATCCAAGAATTGTTCGTTCATGTAATTTATTGGAGGTTGCCCCCTCGAAGTGGCTTATTTCTAAGGCGTTGATATCTTTTTTCTTCTCTTTTTGGAGCTGGCTTCACAACAGCTTTACTGATTTAAGTTTCAGAGATCTAGGTTCATGGGTTAGGGCCCAATCCATGTGCCTCAGCCTCTATGTTGTATTTTTTCTCTACTTTTTTCCATTCCATTAGTTCCGCTTCTGATAATTTTGTTTATGTTTCAATTTGTTGTTTATTTTTGCTTTCAGTGTGCTACTGTAGGTTTCATTTGCTTGTGAGTAATATAATAGAGGAGAAAAACCAACAAGATGTGGATCAAGACCCCCTTCTCATTTCTATCAATAGAGCTCGAGGAGGGCGAACCGTCCCACAGACCCAAAAACGGATTTATGTTCATTGTTCTAAGATTAAAAGTAGAGTTGCATTACCATTTTTCGGTCTTCCTTGTCACTGTATTTTTACGCATTTGTATGTTTCTTTAAGCATAAGCTAGCAGGGTGTTTGCAGAAATTATTTCTAAAAATCCCAGAGCATCTCTATGGTGCTTCCCACTTCGTTTTCCATCTCTGTTTTCATGCTTCCAACCACCTCGATTACGCTTTATTCCCTCCTTCTTTCATTGTAGTTGTCTCACTTTTTATTCACAAAACACTTGAAAAAACTTTAAAGTTTGACCTCCGCCTTTCCTCCTCGAAATTCCCACTATCGCATTTTGCACTTCGCAAACTTTTCTAAACAACACTTCCGCTACCCCTCCAGTTTTGCGATATTGTGAACTGCGATATCGCACTTCACAGCCTTTTCGCAATCGCACTTCGCATCGTTTTCTCTTTTTCTTTAAGAATTACCACTCCTTTTCACCGATTGCGATATTGGTATCATGCTCCACCATCGGTCCCACTGCCACGTCATCCGACCCATCGCAACCTTTATACTTTTCGCAAATCGCACTTTGCAAATTTTTCCTTTTGCCTTTAAGACTTACCACTTCCAAACGTCAATTGCGATAACTCTGCTACATCGCAAATCACATTTTGCATCTTTTATTTGGTTCCTTTTAATACTTAGCACCCCAAACGCCGATTGCGATATTCTCCGTACTTTGGCGTCGGTCCCACTGCCATGTCACCCAGCGCATTTCGTGCTTCACAACTTTTCCTAGACAACATTTACGCTACCCCTCAGACTTTGCGATATTTCGAACTGCGATATCGCACTTCGCAACTTTTACCACATCACAAATCGCAAATCACAACTTTTGGCCCATCGCATTTCACAGTTTTTACCTTTTTGCAATCGTATTTCGCAACCTTTTCATTTTTTGTTAACACTTACCGCTCCTGTCTGTCGATTGTAATATCACTATGTACTCCGCCACCGATCCCACAGCCACGTCACCCATCGCACTTCGCACTTTGCAAACTCTTCCTGAATAGCACTTCCGCTATCCCTCCAACTTTGCGATATTGCGATTGTGATATCGCATTTCGCACTTCGCAGTTTTTGTCCCGTTGCATTTTGCTCTTCGCAGTTTTTGCCCCATCGCACTTCGCAAAATTTCACTTTTTCGTTTGTTCCTGTTAACCTTTACTGCTCCAAACGTCGATTGCGATCACCCTCCATCACAACTCTGTCATCGCACTTTTTAAATCATTTCGCTCCAAAGCCTTTTTGCGCCATAGTAAAGATTTAATAAGTTTTAACCCGCTCTTTCCACTTCTAAGCCTGGTTTCATGTGTTTATCCCTCCATTAGCACCTTTACCCCTTTCTTCTCCAAGATGAAAATCAACACTTTTTTAATTAGGATTAAGTCCTGGATAGCTTAGCTGCATGGATAGAAGCATGGTAGATAGAGAATAAGACAAGTAGGGTGTGTTTAGCCAATCGGCCAAGTTTAGTGTGGTTTAAATTAGTTTCCTTTCAGCAATTTAGTTTAGTTTCCTTCGTGTCATTTCTTTTTCAACAATTTAATTTAGTTTCTTTCTGTCATTTCCTTTTGCACCTTACATTAGTTTCATTTCCGTCATTTCCTTTCTGCAAATTAAGTTAGTTTCCTTTCTGTCATTTCCTTCCAGCAATTTACTTTTTAGTTTTTATCATAGTTTAAGAAATAACACCCTTTCGTAAAGCAGAAGAGGATGACATGAACAGCATGCATCTACTGTGTATATAGCACTGTCACCTCCAAGTTTGTACGAACCCTGGGTTGATAAATTAAAGTAGGGCAGCCCTGGGAGTGTATTTCTCGCAAAGTGCACTCGACAAATGAAAATGAAGTGGGTAAACCTTTTCTTGGCTTCGGCCAAGAACTCGCCCTGCTCGGTCTTGGCGGTAAATATTTCTACAAAAAAAACAATGCGGGAGCGTATTCTCTTATCTAAGTTTCCTCCCTGTCTATCTGCTCCCACCGGTTCAGCCGGTGCCATGAAATGATTGAGAACTTTGTAGCACTCTTGGTGGAATACCAGGGCTCACCACTTTTTGGCGTCGTTGTCGGGGAGATGTCTTGTAGATGTTTTGAAAAAATTTTAGCATTCTTTTCCGCTTTCCTTTCTTTTCATGTCATTTCAGAAATATTGAAAAAATGCAAAAATATCTGACTTTCATGCCTCGTAGGAGTAGTAATGCTCAAAGACAAATCTTACCTAAAACCCCCACATCACCTCCTAGCCACCCTTCACTCTTCTTCAACGAAGCGATATTGAACCCCCTATAGGAGAGCCTTCTGAATACTCTAAGGAACCTATTGGGGAAGAAGAAGAAGACCTTGTTTCAACTGAGGGACCTTCTTCACCTATCTTAACCATGGTTGAGATCTAGAGAGCCTTTCCCATAAGAGGGGAAGATGGGGAAACTAAGATGAAAAACATTATCCCCTCATCTCTTCCACACTTTCATGGACTTACCTCTGAGGACCCTGACACATTCATGTTTGAATTTTTTGTTGTTTTTAGGACTTGCGACTACACCTCTGATGACCAGAAGTTGAATCTATTCCCATCCACCCTTAAGGATGCAGCCTTGCGGTGGTTCATGGGTTTGCCTGGGGATAACATCACTACCTGGGCACAGATGGAAGAGACAACAAATACAGAGACTATTGTAGGTCCAAGGAAACTAAGGATGAAATATTTAGGATGACTTTAGGACCTGATGAATCCCTAGAGGACTATGAAGAGAGGTTTCAATTAAACTACAAGAGAGCCAATTGTACTCTTGATCCTGCATCACTTAAACTTGTACTTCTTCAAGGGATCAGTGAAGAGATGATAGAAACCTTGAATATGCTATCAGGAGGAGATATCTACCAACTTCCTTATGAAACAATCAAAAATGTCTTCCAAAACCATTCTAGGGCATTTACGAAGAAGGGCAGAGCTGGCCAAAACACATTGAATACCCCTTCCTCTTCCACCTTCATGAAACATGAGATTGGAAAAATGCTAGAGGACTTCAAGAGTGACATGTTGCACACATTTTCTTTGCAAATGGACACAATGCAGGTCAAAAGGAAGAAAGAGGAAGCTGAGAGAGCCCTAGCCATATTTTTTCCTAGATGTACTAGGAAGCACCCAAGAATTTAATGTCCATTGAATTTCATAGAGGTTTGCTTAGTCTGTGAGGAGAATCATGCCACAGAAAAGTGTCCCTCCTTACCTGGACTTAAGGTTGTATATCAAGGTGGGGAAGCAATGCCAGAGCAACTCTGTTTCATCAACCATAGAAGGCCTCAAGGCCCTCGGCCATATCAACAAGGCACAATAGGCTCCCAGTGGAGAACCATCGTATCCAACTTATGCTGAGGAGATACAGGAGGTTAATCTCAAGTCAGGAAGAGTACTCTCATACAACCATCCTCATGATCTCCACCTGTATAGGTTGAGGAGGAAAAGGAAGAATTTAACACTCAGATCCAACAACCTCCTTTTCCTGAGCACTTGATCCACCCTAGTCAGAACACCCCAGAGGAGACTGAACTCCTAGGAGAATTGAAAAAATTGTGTGTAAAGATACCACTTCTCCAGGCCATTAAGGATGTCCCTATCTACAATAGGCTCATAAAAGAAAAGTGCTTCAAGAAACCTGGGAGAAGGAAGAGAGATACCCCCACCATCAATGTGGTAGGACAAATATATGATCTAATGTTGGGGAAGGTGGTATTTCCAAAGTACCTGGACCCTAGTAGTCCATTTTTTGATGTGCATATAGATGGTGTCATAGTCCCTAACACTCTAATTGATCTAGGGGTTGCCATAAATATCATGACCAAGGAAACAATGTTGAAACTTAACCTCCAAGGGACTCTAAGTAAAACCACAACAATTCTGCAACTTGCATATCGATCCACAGTAACCCCGGAAGGAATTGTTGAGGATGTTATGGTTACCATTGACTTTGTAGTATCCTACATATTTCCTGGTCTTGCAACCAAAAACCAAGTTTAATGGTTACCCCCTCATCTTAGGGAGACCTTGGTTAGCCACTGCAAATGCTTATATTAGTTGTGGGGTTGGAAACATGACTATAAAAAATGGGTCTGTGTCTAAATAGCTAGTGTTTTATCCTCCAGCCTAGCCTTCCATTGATCATGATCTCCCTATATGGTTGGAGGATGAAGAATATGAGTTATATAACATTGCCCCTATGTGTACCATAGATGTTATTCTTAGAGGGGGGCAGCTTGATGAAGATGAACTCATCGACCATGCCATTCAAAACCAGTCCTCCACTAACATTCCTCTCGAAACCTTAGTTAAAGAGTCTGAAAGCTAACCTTGGATGGAAGGGAACTCAATTGAGTCAACCTCTAGATCCACCAAGGCTATTGATTTTGGCCCATCCAAATCTCTGAAAATCAACCCAAACCTCTTGAATGAAGAATAGAAGCATCTATGCCAGCTTTTGAAAGAGAATCTAGAAGTGTTTAATTGGGATTACAAGAACATGAAAGGGGTGCATCCTTCAATGTGCAAACATCATATTTACATCAAATAAGGATGCAAGCCTATGAGACAACCCCAAAGAAGGATGAACCTAGCTCTGAAGGACATAGTCAAAGAAGAGCTACAGAAACTATTAGATGCAGGGTTCATATATCCTATATCCGATAGTGAGTGGGTATCTCCTCTTGTCCTAGTCCCAAAGAAGAATGGGAAGTGGCGAATTTGTGTTGATTATCGAGAACTTAACAAAGCCACCAAGAAAGACCATTTCCCTTTGCCCTTTATAGACCAAGTCCTAGATGGCCTTGCGAGGAAGAAGTTCTTTTCTTTCTTAGATGGGTTCAGTGGGTATAATCAGATTCAAATAAGCCATCAAGACCATGATAAGACTACTTTCACCTGCCCTTGGGGTACCTTTGCTTATAGATTCCTACCCTTTGGGTTGTGTAATGCCCCAGCTACCTTCCAAAGAGCTGTCCTGAGCATCTTTTTCGAGTTATTCCATGACTCTGTCGAAATCTACATGGATGATTTCACACCACATGGGGATGACTTCCAGGAAGCTCTCTCCAATTTGGGTAAAGTACTAAGAAGGTGCATTGAGATGCATCTCTCCTTGAGCCCAAAAAAGTGTGAATTCCCGAAGAAAGAAGGGGTTGTATTAGGACACTCCATATCCCAAGCAGGAATACAGGTAGACCCGAACAAAATCACTATCATCAAAAGGGTACCTTCTCCTCAAAAGCATAAATGTGTAAGTATTTTCTTAGGCTTAGATAGTTACTATAAAAGGTTCATCAAAGATTTCAGCAAGATGGCTTCACCATTATTTGGGTTATTGGCCAATGATTCTGAGTTTATTTCGTCCGGTCCTTGTCAAGAGGCTTTTGAGCTCATTAAGGGAAAGTTGACTATTGCCCCTATCCTCCAAGGTCCAAATTGGACTCTGCCTTTCCACATCCACAATGATGCATCCAACAAAGTTGTAGGGGAATCATTAGGACAATTAGAGGACAAAATCCCTTATGCCATTTATTTCATCAGCAAGAACTTGTCCAAGGTTGAACTGAATTATACTATTACTGAGAAGGAGATGTTAGCCATTGTCCATGCTTTGAACAAATTCAGGAATTATGCAACTCGATATCATACCTTTTTTCACACTTACCATGCATCCATCAAGTATTTAATGAACAAACCGAATGTTAATTCTATGATAATTATATGGTTGTTACTTTTGCAACAATTTGATTTGACTATTGTCAATAAACCTGGAAAGGAGAATTTTGTTGCAGATTTTTTGTCCAGGTTAGCTCTCCCTGTAGGTGAAGAAGGAATGGTGGATGGCCAGCTGCTAGATGATCATCTCTTTTCTATATCATCACTCTCACCATGGTTTGCTGATATAGCCAACTACTTGATTGCTGGGAGACTCCCTCCTAATCTTTCATTCAGGGAGAGGAGCATAATCATCAGAAAAATCACTCCTTTCACATGGATTGGGGGAAACATTTTCAAGCTAGGCCCTGATCAAATCCTAAGGAGATGTGTGAGGGAGGAAGAAGTCTTTGATATCCTCTCTAAATTTCATGATAGCCCATGTGGAGGCCACTTTGCTACAAAGAGAACTGCTTACAAAGTTTTTCACGCAGGATATTATTGGCCTACCCTTCACCAAGATTCCAGAAGATACACTAGCAGGTGTGACAAGTGCCAAAGGATGGGGAAACACACACAAATGGATGAGATGCCTTTGCACCCTCAGGTGGCTCTTAAGCCATTTGACAAGTGGGGCATGGAATTTTTTGGACCTATCGATCCACCATCCGGACAAAAGAAGTATATCATAGTCTGCACTTATTACCTGACAAAGTGGGCTGAAACAAAAGCAGTGAAGGTAGCAACCGAGGAGAAAGTAGCTGAATTTCTGAGGGAGAATGTGTTTTACAAGTTTGGGTACCTCAGAGAAATAGTCATTGATCAGGGCGCACAATTCACCTCTCACCTCATTGAGAATCTTTTGAGGAAGCACAAGATTAAGCATAGAACTTCTACTGCCTATCACCCTCAGGCGAATGGCCAAGTAGAAGTAACTAACAAAGCTTTAGAGAGCATCCTCACCAAGGTTGTGAGCAGCAACAGAAAATATTGGGCAGACAGATTGATAGAAGCTACTTGGGCCTACAACGCTACTTGGAAGATAACAACAGGATTCACTCCTTATGAAATAGTCTATGGTAAGAAGGCTCTACTTTCAGTTGAGTTTGAATTCAATACTTTAATAATGGCAGCTGAATTGAATCTAGATCTATAAAATGCACAAAAAGAGAGGTTGTTGCAACTACATGGACCGGATGAGTTCAAAATTCAAGCACTTCTTCACACAGATGTAGTTCAGTTGCAAAGGAAGGTATGGCATGATAGGAACATCAAAGAAAAGACCTTCCAAGAAGGAGATTGGGCAATGTTGTATGATTCAAGGTTTAAATATTTCAAAGGCAAGATGATGGCAAGATGGTTGGGACCTTACACAGTGGAAAAGTGTTTTGATAATGGCGCAGTTCAAATCAGAACCATATATGAGGAAGGAATCCCCTTGCTTGTCAATGGTCACAGACTTAAAATTTACAAGAAGCCTTTGTCAAGGGTAGAGTTCATAAATTCAATAAGCAGAGACGTGTATGTGATGGGAAACTCCATAGTTCCCCACACCTCCTGAAAATATTAAAAAAATAAAAAATAAAAAATAAAAATCCATGGGTGAAAACCTCTCTGAGGCACCCAAGGCAAGCTTGTGGGTTGAAAACCTTGATGGAGGCAGCTCACTTGCTCTCAAAAAAGAAAAAGAGAAAAAGTGAATAAAGATCCATGGGTGAAAACCTCTCTGAGGTGCCCAAGGCAAGTTTGTGGGTTGAAAACCTCCATGGAGGCAACCCACTTTCTTTCAAAAAAAAAATGCATCTACATCTCTGTGTTTTATGTGTTTGTTATTTTGCAGATTATTAATGGTTTCTAGAAACACAGGGGAGCATTCATCTTCTTTTCCCTTCTTCTATTTTACCATCCATCCCATCATTCACTCCATTCATTTTCATAACTTCTTCCATCACCTCCATATACCATATTCCTCCACTCCTGAGCACAACGTAGCAAAATAAAGGAAGCCACAAACTGCTACAAACATTAGGAAGTTCCTTCAAAAACAAATTTTTCATGGAATGCAAAGAAATACAAGAAAGAAAGCTGCATAACAAACCCCAAGAGAGTGAGAATGCCACCCATGGCATCTTCAGCGCCCCACGCAACGTCTATAGCGGAAATAAACAACAAGAAAAGACTAGCAGCTCACTCAGCAAGCTGCTCACTCAGGAAAATAAGGAAGAACGCAGCATATAAGAGGCTTGTCTCCAAATTCCAGCTCTTCCAAACGCCTTGACAACAACAGGTAAACTCGGGTATAGCTTCTCACCCCTCGCTATGCATCCATAATAGCCAGAAATAATTAAATTTGCAGACTTAGAGTTTAAGGGGCAGAAAGGTGGCCACCTAGCTTGGCCACCGTCTTGAAGTATGAATAGGGAGAACTGCAAAGTCACGCCACCTGGGCATGCAAAAGAAAAAATTAAATCAAGTGGATTAGAGGAGAACAAGGGGAGGAGACACGCAGTATTAGATACTTAACAAGAAGAGAGTCCAACTATCTACAACAGAAACTGGAGCTGAGTCGAGTTACATAAGCGCTCCAAAATTAGTTGCGCAATCTAATAAAAAGAGATCATGTCTCATCCAAACCAGTGAATTGAGAATTTTTTAGGGAAGAGACCAAAGGGAGCCCGCATCACAGCAGTACCGAGAGTGGGTTGTGTATTTGAACAGCGTGCAGCAGCAACAACAACAACAAAAACATCACCAGCAGTCGAGCTAGCTTCTGAAGTATACCGCATATCTAACATCGTATCAAGGGACTAAGGGAAGCTTTTATAGCAACCCAAAAAACCAAAAGAAGAACCAGAAGAAGGAAAGGAAGAGACAAAGGGCCAAGGAAAAATGGAGGAGATGGAAATATAAGTCATAGAGGTAGCAGAAAGTGAGCAAGAAGCAGAGTCACAGCACAACACCACATCCCCTCAAGATAAAGAGGTAGTTGCCACCTTAGCTCCTCTGAGCACAAAGAGAAAAATGCAGACCTCTATGTATTTCAGAGCTGATAAGAGTCAGAGGATAAGTTAGAGAGAGCTAGAAACTCCTCCTACGATCCCTAGTATCATTGAAAAATCACCAAGGGAGGAGGAAAGGATCGAAGAAACAGTTCTGAAGGAGAAACTGCAAAAGGCACAGGTAGAGAATGTAGCAATGAAGGAGCAATTGCAGCAAAAAGGGTAGCAAGTAGCCACCATGGCAGGCTTGTGCATAGAAGCCCTTCAGCACAGATTCCCTTCTGAACCATATATTGTGTACCTCAAGGAGCAATGGCTCCTATTTCAAATAAAAAATCTAGCCTCCCATGGATCCCTACCTTTCCAAGATTGTAGGAAATTCATGGATTTATACAAGCAAGATAACATGGCTGATCAGGAAAATATGACAGAGTTTTATGTGCACAACCTTGTGCTAATAAATTTGGATACTTGGGACCCCAATCCTACAATGGGGGATATGAAGTTGATGGCTTTAGTATCTTGGATGATGAATGAGGACACTAGAGAAAAAGAGATATGGTGGGTCATGAGAAGAAGAAATAGAGAACCCTTACATATCAGACCGGAATTTTTCAGCCCAAGGGGAGTCATCCTTAACCGTCGAGAGATTGAAAGGGACCCTGCACTAGTTGATAGCTACCTTCAGACTCAAACACGGGTAATGGGCCAATTTGATGATGTTTCTAGGCAGAGAGAAGATGAGTGCATGATGGCCAGCCAGAGGAGATGGAACAACCTCCCTAAAAGCCTGTAGAACAGGGAGTACCATACTCCAGAAAGACTGAGGGGTGCATTGGAAAGGGAATCATTATACAAGAGGGCCATGCAAGCCAAAAAGATCCAATGGTTGGGACTAAATCTCAACCCACCTTTGTTGCTGGGGTTGAATGATGAAAAGGACACATATGCACAAGATAGAGAATGGGAGAATGCAGAAAAGAGTAGTGGTTTTTACCCCCGTGGGGAAACTCCCACACTTCTTCCTCAAGAACTCAGGGCGGCTGTCAAAGCCTTGAAGGAAATTTAGGAGGAGAATTAGTTTCTCAGAGGATGAGCAACCACTCAGTAGGGGGGGTGATGATGAGCTCCATCATTAGACATATTTGCAGGGGTTAATGGTCACCTTTTTGCCTTCTTATATCTTTTTTTCTTGCATTTTTATTATTATTTGGTTTTATGATGCTAGTATAGGTGGTGATCAAGGCTAACATACTCTGAGTGCCTAATATGAGGTTGAGTTCAAAAAATCATGGATTATTAAGAATTTTTATAAGGATTTTATCATAAATACTTGGGGGAGACAACAAGGAGAAATTATGGGAGGATTTTCTACCCTTTTTAACTCTCAAAGGCAATCAAAGAATCCCAAAGATTCTCTCCAACAATTCGAATTCCAAAATCAGCCAAAGGATCCCTAAGGATTCTCTCCAGCAATTCAAATTCCAGAGGCAGCCAAGCAACTCAAAGAGGAGTGCACTCAATCTTTGTTTTCTTGGAGTCAAGTGGAATCAATCACTATTTTCTAGGGGGTTCTTCGTAGCTTCCCTGTAGAATAAATAGAGTAGAGATAGATCTAGGAAGGGGTCGATTCTAGTCGGAACTTTGTTGCAAGCTATTGAGCTTTTTATTTTACTCAGTGGTCAAACTTTCATAAATGTACGAGGCTATTCTTTTATGAAATGAGCAGACTGATTTTACTTTACTGATTTAAGTTTCGTAGAGCTAGGCTCGTGGGTTAGGGCCCAATCCATGTGCCTCAACCTCTCTGCTATATTTGTTCTCTGCTTTTTGTCATTCCATTATTTCCTCTTCTGAAAATTTCATTTATGTTTCAAGTTGTTGTTTAGTTTTGCTTTCAGTGTGCTGTTGTAGGTTTCATTTGCTTGTGAGTAATAGAATAGAAGAGAAAAACAAAAACGTTGTGGATCAAGACCCCCTTCTCATCTCTGTCAATAGAGCTCGAGGAGGGCGAATCGTCCCATAGACCCAAAAACGGATTTTTGCTCATTATTCTAAGATTAAAAGTAGAATTGCATTACCATTTTTCGGTCTTCCTTGGCACTGTATTTTTACGAATTTGTCTATTTCTTTGCACATAAGCTAGCAGGGTGATTGCAGGAATTATTGCTAAAAATCCCATAGCAGCTCTGTGGTGCTTCCCGCTTCATTTTCCATCTCTGTTTTCATGCTTCCAACCACCTCGGTTACGCTCCATTCCCTCCTTCTTTCATTGCAGTTGTCGCTCTTTTTATTCACAAAACGCTTGAAAAAACCTTTAAAGTTCTACCTTTGCCTTTCCTCCTCTAAATTCCTGCTATTCCAGTTTTGCGATATTGTGAACTGCGATATCGCACATCGCACTTCATAGCCTTTTCGCAATTGCACTTCGCATCGTTTTCCATTTTTCTTTAAGACTTACTGCTCATTTTCGACAATTGTGATATTGGTATCACACTCCGCCACCAGTCCCACCGCCACGTCATCCGACTCATCTCAACCTTTGGCCTTTTCGCAAATCGCACTTCAAAACTTTTTTCCTTTTGCCTTTAAGACTTACCACTTCCAAACGCCAATTGTGATAACTCTGCCTCATCACAAATCGCATTTCGCATCTTTTATTTGGTTCCTTTTAAGACTTACTGCCCCAAACGTCGACTGCGATATTCTCTGTACTCTGGCGCCGGTCCCACCGTCACATCACCCAACGCATTTTGCACTTCGCAACTTTTCCTGGACAACATTTCTGCTACCCCTCAAACTTTGTGATATTACAAACTACAATATCGCATTTCGCACTTCGTAACTTTTACCACATCGCAAATCACAACTTTTGGCCCATCGCACTTCGCAGTTTTTACCATTTCGCAACCTTTTCTTTTCTTTTTTCGTTAACACTTACCGCTCTTTTCTGTCGATTGCGATATCGCTCCATACTCCGTCGTCGGTCCCACCGCCACATCACCCATCGCACTACGCAAACTTTTCCTGAACAACACTTTCGTTATCCCTCCAAATTTGCGATATTGCGATTGCGATATCGCATTTCGCACTTCGCAGCTTTTATCCTGTTGAATTTCGCACTTCACAGTTTTTGCCCCATCGCATTTCCCAAATTGCACTTTTTAGTTTGTTCCTGTTAAACTTTACCGCTCCAAATGTCGATTGCGATCATGCTCCATCGCAACTCCGCCATCACACTTTTTAAATGATTCCGCTCCAAAGCTTTTTTGCGCCATAATAAACCTTTTATAAGGTTTAACCCGCTCTTTCCACTTCTAAGCCTGGTTTCATGTGTTTATCCTTCCATTAGCACCTTTACCCCTTTCTTCTCCAAGATGAAAATCAACACTTTTTCAATTAGGATTAAGTCCTGGATAGCTTTGCTGCATGGATAGAAGCATGGTAGATAAAGCATAAGACAAGTAGGGTGTGTTTAGTCGATTGGCCAAGTTTAGTGTGGTTTAAATTAGTTTCCTTTCAACAATTTAGTTTAGTTTCCTTGCTATCATTTATTTTCAGCAATTTAATTTAGTTTATTTCTGTCATTTCCTTTCTGCACCTTACATTAGTTTCATTTCTGTCATTTCCTTTCTACAAATTAAGTTAGTTTCCTTTCTGTCATTTCCTTCCAGTAATTTACATTTCAGTTTTTATCATAGTTTAAGAAATAACACCCTTTCGTAAAGTAGAAGAGGATGACATGAATAGAATGCATATGTTGTGTAAATAACACTGTCACCTCCAAGTTTGTACAAACCCCGGGTTGATAAAGTAAAGTAGGGCAGCCCCTGGGAGTTGCAGCACTCTTGGTGCAATAACGAGGCTCACCAATAAGCTAATGGATAAAATTGTCTTCTAAGTGCAGCAATAAAATCTATCCAAGAGGTGGTGGCCTTACCATACTTTTTCACATCCTCTTGTGTTTTGGCTTCCCACCAAATCAAAGCAATACTTTCCAACCTCAATGAAGCCAACTGAATTTTTGTTTCATCGTCTTTGATGTTTTGGATCCTGCAATAAAATTCAAGTTAAAGAACCCAATTATCAAGTCTTTTAGCATTCACTTCACCATTATACATAGGCAGTTCGAATTTGATATCAAGTTTTAATAAGGGATTTTTACCATGCACCCTTGAGGTATGTGGAGGTGTTTAAGTAACAGTGGTTGTGGAAGAGGAAGAAGATGAAGGTGAGGATGGAGGTGAAGATGATGCTGGAGAAGAGGGTGTTTTGTCACCATTTCCCTTTGAAGGCTTGTCATCATATCCTCCTTTTCCTCTAAAATCACCCTCTCCTTTTGAAGGCTTGGGACTTTCACCCTGCAATCTTGAAGTCCTCTCTTCATAGAGAACCTTGACCATTTCAGTCATGTCAAAGATTTTTTTTTTGAAAATATTTTCTTCATATTCCATGTTATCAATTCTTCCTTCATGAGACATGCTTGTTGAAGCTTCAACTGCAATTTGAGGAAGTATTTGTGGTGGATCTTGAGGCAAACTTGCTCTCCTTATCCTTAACCTAGCTTGAGGACTTGCAACGACAAGCTTTCCTTCTCCTCTCTTGAGCTTCAACCTTGTACGCATCACATACACTTGCAAACAATTAAATCCTCACAACATCAAAGAAAAACTTGGCTTTGATACCAAACTTGATCTGAATGAAATATTAATAAAAATGTGCTTCAGGGTTTGCAAATTACAAGTGTTTAAATTGAGTTTTTGAGAGCTTTTATGTTAATTTTAAAACACATAAACCATGTAAATAAACGTTGAAATATACAGAAAAATGCACCATAATAATAACCATAATACAATAGATGATGAAGGAGTTCACCCCTCCTGGGCTACGTCTCCTTGGTCCATCATCCAATGGCTTTGCCCTCTTTCATTATGCTCATAATGGTGATTACATACATTTACAGTGCTAAAATGGCTTCAAAACTTGTTCCATCAGCTTCAAAATGCCCCAAAATGCTTTTTTAATCTCTTTCTGATCCAAAATTGTTCAAAAACTGAAGAATTTATGAGCCTCCCTAGTTTTACTGCTAACCGCACCACAATTTCCCCAAAATCCTGACCGATCCTATAATTTTGCCCCATTTTCGGCTAACAGAGTGACAATTTTATGGAAATCCAAGCGAAATTGTTGGAGCATTAAAATGCCCAATAATGCCTAAATTATGAATTTTGAATTATAGCATATAGCACCAATTTTTCTTTTTTAAATATAAAACCACCAGGCGCTTTGATAACCGCCAACAATTAAGCCCCAATGAGGTCACATTGGAGGATTGTCAGCGATATGGACGGGTGGCAGTTTACCCTGGCAGTCACGGTTGTCGTCAGACCGTTAGCGCAACAGTTGTCACATGAGGTTGTGTACCGGTTAATGTAGGCAGCGATTAGGACTTCCCGTCGCGCCCATGGTTCTGGCTGCAGGTCGTATGTGTTGTAATATGCGCCGGGGGGGGGGGTTTCGGGAGTTAGCCCTGGCCCCTACCCCCAACACTCTGCTCAAATTGTATAATATACCTTTGACCGTAGATTTAATAATAACATGTTGACACAATGGAGTTTGGCAATGCTTGTTGGACAGAGGTTTGATATTCGACCCTCGCCAGGTCTACTCGGCCCTTCGAAAATTTTTGTGGCTCCCGTGCTGCCATGTGCTGGCCTTCGGTTGGGCCACATGGCAGCATGTGGTTGGCCACCACAACGACCAATCAAACTTTCCCAAACCATGTTGAGATTCAACAAGATAATGAGCTTAGGGAAAAGTAAGCACCTTCACTAAGTGGGGCCCGCGGGCTATTTTTAGGTGCATGTCTATTTTTAGACATGGTGAGCATATTCGATAAGTTGCAGGATGCTATTTGTAGATGGTTGGTCAAATTTGGAAAATATATGAAATTATATTTTTAGAATATTGGGCAAAGTCTATTTATAGATCGTCAATCTAAAAATAGATGCATGTCGATTATTATTAGCTCTTAATAATAATCTAACAATAAACATCAACTTATTCTCTTGGAGCACTTTATTTCAGTGAACATATTTGGAAAATCAGTGGGCTGAAGGAATTACGCAATTCCTAGGGTTTATTTGTGGCTCATGCATGGAGGACTCAGTTAGAACTGAAGTGGAAAAGTTATGACAGAGTTGGAAGAGCATTTTATGGAGTTGTTATTTAGTTTAACTCAGTTAAGTGAGTTAAACCCAGCTAAGCTAGTTGTATCTAGTCTAACTGAAAGATACACTAGTGAGAGTTAAGTGAATTAATTAGTTAATTAATTAACAACTAATAACTCACTAACAATTGAACAGAAACAACAGTTAACTACAGTGCATGTCAGTTCTAGTGGAGACCCAGTGGAGAGATAGGTGAAAGGGTGAGATGGACTATTCGTTGTGACTATAGTGATGCATTCAATGCATCTGACACACATTGGAGTTGCCAATGAGGATTGCGCAATCAAGGCAAGGCCAATTTGAATTCATTCAGTGGTCTTCTTCAGTAGGGATTGCGCAGTGGAGGCAGGTTGTCAGGAGGCAAGAAATTGGTGCATAGATATGCAAATTTCTGCATGACAGTGTGTAATGAATCTACATTGTACTGACAGCTTGATGTACTAATATTTGTATGAGATTATTACATGATTCCATTGATATACATAATATATGATAGTTGGGGTTTTTAGCTTTAAGCTTTCCCGTTAAACAACTATGTTATGAGCGATTGAATTTATTCACATGTGTTTGCAATTGAGTTTTAAATTTCCGCAAGTTTAACAATGGAAGGATTTTGTATTTAGCAAGAAGATAAATATTGTTAGATCAGGAGAATCAGGTAATACATCAGTATTAATAAATTTCTACATGGTATCAGAGTAGTATTGATCACTGGAGATTGCAATTGTGAATAAGTGTCGAGTTTTGTGCTGGTGGGCAATTCAAATTGGATGCAGAAATTTCTTGGTGCGACAGTTGAGTATTCATTGAAATGTCTTTCAATGGGTTGCAATTGGAGTATGCCATTGAGGGTAGCTCGAATTACATAGCCTAGAAGGATAGGATGGAGGTGGTGCTTGAAGATAATAGGTTGAAGGAGTTCATCGATAGCGATGTTCCTAAGCCTGCTTCTAGCGATGCTGCAGGACTTGAAGCATGGAAAAAGAAGGTAGCAAAGACAAGAAGAATTCTATTGGAAGGTGTGAAGGACCATATTGTGTCAAGCCTTCATAAGAAATCCACTCCATTTTCAATGTGGAAGGCTTTGACAGATCTGTTCCAAAGCAGCAACGACCAGAGGAAGTTGGCGCTGAAAGATAAGCTCAGAAAAATAAAAATGGAGAAGGGCGACAGTATCCCAAAATATCTCATGAAGTTTGTCCACTGTAGGGATGAACTGGGAAGTTTGGGGATTATAGTTGATGATGATGACTTGGTGAGCTTGGCTCTCCTTGGGCTTATGAAGAGTTGGCATAGCTACGGAGACTCTGTCAATGGATGGGAGAAACTGCCGGGTTGGGAGCGACTTTGGTCGGATTTTGTGCAGGAGGAGATAAGGCGAAGTACCAAGGATGGCTCTTCATTGAAGAATGATGATGAAGAGAATTGTGCTTTGGTTTCCAAAGCAAGGAAAGGAAAGGGGAATAAATCCCTTCCAAAATATGAGGCTAAAGGCAAGAAGCTGGATTTGTCCAAAGTGAAGTGTTTTCACTGTCACGAACATGGGCATCTCGCCACTAACTGCCCACAGAAAAAGAAGAACAAGAAGGTTGTTGGAGCTACAGATGGAGAGACCTTAGCCTCACAATTTTAACTTGATTTCTATTTGATCGCATTCTTGGTTTCAAGCTCAATGGGATCGGTGTGGTATCTTGATAGTGGTGTGACTTTCCATATGACGAGAGACAAGGAGTTGTTCAGTGACTTGGAGGAGAAGGATCTCCAAATGCATATAGAGATGGGTGACGATGGAAAATACAGTGCGACCAAAATTGGAACCATTACCTTTGAGAGGGATTCAGGTAAACCATTTATGTTGAAAGATGTTATGCATGTTCCAGGTCTAAAGAAGAACTTGGTCTCAGTCCCAATGTTATGATGTTGCTTTCAGCGAGGGAAAAGCTTTCCTGCAACATAAAACAACGGGTCAAACTAAGAGGATAGGGATTCGAGTTAAGAATATCTACAAGCTGGAGGTAGATGGATGCACTGGAATGATGGGAAAAGCAGAAGAAGTGGTGAGCCGGGATGAGGGCGAATTATGGCACAAGAGATTGGGCCATCTTCACCATGGCACCTTGAAGATTTTGCAGCAGATTTCTACTGGACTTCCCAAGGGCACTCTTGCGTAGTCAGATTAGTGCAACGGATGTACTATGGGTAAGTTTGTGAAGACCACCTTTCATGAGAAGGAGAACCGTGCTTCAGTGATCCTGGAGAGAATTCACACAGACGTGTGTGGACCTTTCTCGATTGATTCAACAGCAAAACACAGGTATTATGTTATATTTGTTGATGACTATTCTCGTAGATGTTGGATCTTCTTCATGCAGAAGAAGAGCGAAACATTCTCAAAGTTTTGTGAGTTTAAAGCATTGGTGGAGAAGGAGTCGGGGAAGCAAGTGAAGGCTCTATGGAGCGATAATGGTGGTGAATATATCTCGAACGAATTCAAATAATTATGTAGCAAATAAGGAATTCAAAGAGAACTCATAGCGCCTCATAACCCACAACAAAATGGGGTCGCGGAGAGGAAGAATAGAACGACCGTGGGTGCTACACGAGCTATGCTGCATGACCAGGGCCTACCGATGCTTGTGGGTGGAAGCATGCAACACTGCGGCTTATGTGCAAAACTGTTGTCCTCATAGAGTGCTTGGCATGAGTACACCTGAAGAATCTTTTACTGGTAAGAAGCATGATATTTCTCATTTGAAGATTTTTGGCTCATCTGTTTACATTCATGTGACAAAGGACGCCAGGAAGAAGCTAGAGCCGACTGCAGAAGTTGGGACATTTGTGGGGTACACAGAAACACCCCATAATTATTGTGTGTATTTGCCAAACAGTCGAATGACTGTGGTGTGACAGGATATAAAATTCAATGAGGTGAAGGCCATGAAGTTGTCGCTTGAGAGGGAGCTACACTTGCATGCAGAGGGGGAACTTCTTGTTCCCAAAGATGAGCCTCTAGATGTGGATCAACCACAGGAGGAGATTCATGGAGTGGAGGAGTCCACTCATGCAGAACCAAACATCAGAACAGGCAGAAGGCGTACCACAGAAGCTGAGAGACTAAAGCTTGATGCGGCAGAGAATGTAGGAGTCCCTACATCACAGCACAGACAGAGATAGTCACCTAAACGATTTACTAGATACATGGCTCTTATGAGCAAGTGTGTCGTGATAGAGCCATCTTCTTTTGAATAAGCAACGCAGGAGCCCACATGGGTAGATGCCATGGTGGAGGAGTATGACTCCATTGTCAGAAACAATGCTTGGGAGATTGTTCCAAGGCCGGTGGGTAAATCAATGGTAGATTCGAAATGGATCTACAAGGTAAAGCAAGCTATTGATGGGAGTTTCGAGAAGTATAAGGCAATATTTGTTGCCCGAGGCTTCTCACAGATTGAGGGGATTGATTATGAAGAAACCTTTGCACCTGTCGCATGGTATTCTTCCATAAGAACCATCCTTGCTCTCTCAGCGCATATGGGTTGGCACATTCATCAGATGGATGTGAAGACTGTGTTCATAAATGGGATCATTGAGGAAGAGGTGTACATTGAGCAGCCTGAAGGATTTGAGATCTTCAACATCTAGTCGCATGTGTGCAAACTCAAAAGAGTGTTGTATGGGCTGAAGCAAGCAACACGTGCTTGGTACACATGGATAGAAAGCTATTTCACTGGACTTGGCTTCATCAAGATTGAGGCGGATGCAAACCTGTACCAAATTGTGGTGGAGGGTAAGATTTTAATCATTGTTCTTTATGTTGATGATTTAATACTAACGGGTGATGAGCAGTTGATACACTCATGCAAGGAAGATCTTGCAAAGGAGTTTGAGATGAAGGATTTGGGCCTCCTTCATTATTTCCATGGATTGGAAATATGGCAGCGAAAAGGTGAATTGTTTGTGTCTCAAGGCAAGTATGCTAGGGAGATACTTGGTAAGTTTCACATGGAGGACTGCAAGCCCATGGATACTCCTCTTCCAGGAAATTGGAGGAAAGATGATGCTACATCGGCAGAGGTAGTGGATGCCACTGTTTATCGACAGTTGGTGGGTTTGCTCATGTATTTAGTTAATACAAGACCGGACATATGCTATGCGGTGAACCAGCTTTCACAAGCGATGGTTAAGCCTACCAAACTCTTTTGGAAGGTAGGCAAGCATGTTCTGAGGTATCTCAGGGGCACATCTGAGTATGGCTTATGGTACAAACAGACGGATGAGGTGAAGTTGCATGGCTTCACGGATGCAGATTGGGAAAGCAACCCAACGGACAGAAAGAGCACATTAGGAGGGGTTTTTAGGATCAAATCTACAGCAGTTTCTTGGTACATCAGGAAAAAAATATCCATGGCACTCAGTTCAGCATAAGTAGAATACATGGTAGCAATTCAAGTTGCATGTGAGGCTATCTGGATGAGGAAGATCCTGGTCGGTTTGTTCGGTTCACATTTAGATCCTACAGTGATACATTGCGATAATCAGAGTTACATTAAACTCTCGATTAATCTTGTGTTTCATGATAGATCTAAACATATTGATATCTGGTATCATCATATTAGAGATTGTGTGCAGTGGAAGATCATGTTGCTTCAGTACATTCCTACAGAAGATCGTAGATGTGATATTCTCGATTTAAGGCGCTACAGAGAGGCACCTTGAATACTGGAGTAGGATGCGGATCAAGGTGAAGGATAATCCCTATCTTGTTGAGAGGGAGTGTTGAGATTCAACAAGATGATGAGCTTAGTGAAAATTAAGCACCTTCACTAAGTGGGGCCCGCAGGCTATTTTTACGTGTATGTCTATTTTTAGACATGGTGAGCATATTCTATAAGTTGCAGGATGTTATTTGTAGATGGTTGGTCAAATGTGGAAAATAGATGAAATTATATTTTTAGAATATTGGGTGAAGGCTATTTATAGATTGTCGATCTAAAAATAGATTCATGTCGATTATTATTAGCTCTTAATAATAATCCGACAATAAACATCAACTTATTCTCTTGGAGCACTTTATTTCAGTGAATAGATTTGGAAAATCAGTGGGCTGAAGGAATTACGCAATTCCTAGGGTTTATTGGTGGCTCATGCATGGAGGACTCAGTTAGAACTGAAATGGCAAAGTTATGACAGAGTTGGAAGAGTAGTTTATGGAGTTGTTATTTAGTTTAACTCAGTTAAGTGAGTTAAACTCAGTTGATCTAGTTGTGTCTAGTCTAACTGAAACGTACACTAGTGAGAGTTAAGTGAATTAATCAGTTAATTAATTCACAACTAATAACTCACTAACAACTGAACAGAAACAACAGTTAACTACAGTGCATGTCAGTTCCAGTGGAGACCCAGTGGAGAGATAGGTGAAAGGGTGAGATGGATTATCCGTTGTGACTATAGTGATGCATTCAATGCATCTGACACAAATTGGAGTTGCCAATGAGGATTGTGCAGTCAAGGCAAGGCCAATTTGAATTCATTCAATGGTCTTCTTCAGCAGGGATTGCGCAATGGAGGTAGGCTGTCAGGAGGCAAGAAATTGGTGCATAGATATGCAAATTTATGAATGACAGTGTGTAATGAATCTACATTTTACTGAGAACTTGATGTACTAATATTTGTATGAGATTATTACATGATTCCATTGATATACATAATATATGATAGTTGGGGTTTTTAGCTTTAAGATTTCCTGTTAAACAACTGTGTTATGAGCGATTGAATTTATTCACATGTGTTTGCAATTGAGTTTTAAATTTCCGCAAGTTTAACAATGGAAGGATTTTGTTTTTAGCAAGAAGATAAATATTGTTAGATCAGGAGAATCCGGTAATACATCAGTATTAATAAATTTCTACAAACCAGAGCCAACCAAAAGAGGATGAGTGGCGAGGCTAGATTGGCATAAAAAAAAAACATTTCGACCAAGCAGAAGAGGCCACGTTGCAGCCTGCCACTAGCCCAAAATACACAGTCACTTGTCCTTCTTTTTTTTGTTGCAAAATTTGCCTTTTTGGAAAAACAGACAGAACGCGTTTCTGGGGGGATACAGTGTCGGTTTTCCACGAAATAAGCTACGCCAGATTCAAAATGCCGAGATCTACGCAGTCGTTTAGGTTCCACACCATTCCAACAACTTTAATTTTTTAACATAATTTTGAGTACATGATCAGAGCCTTATGGCAATGATCTTGGATATGATCTTGTGAATGACATTTCAACATGCAATTGGATAATAGTCTGCGAAAGAAGAACTTTCCAGTGTATTTGGAATTATACGTAGAAGGTGTCATTTATAGAGCCCAAGAATTTCCCTTGTTATTTTTATTCATGGAACACCTTTAGTAGGTCATCCATTAAAAGGTCGTAAAAACCAAAATAAAATTTTATTGGGAAACAATATGGTGCTGGAATTTTGGATTTTTGCATTGATCTCAAAGCTACAAGTATCTTAGACTTAGAAACACGCTCTCACAATAAAACATGCATTTCATCGTTGATTGAAGAGGAGAAGAGGAGGACCACCTGGATAATTTATTGGATGGGAAAACATGGAGGCGCTTGAAAAGGGCTTGAAAGAAATGAGTTCCCACCTCAGCTTTCTCCTCGAAAAAATCTGAAGGGGCTCCTTTTTCAAAAAAAAAATCCATATAGTGTTTCTTTGATTTTTTTTTTGCATATTGATGGAAATAAATTGTATTTTTATCTCTAGATTCAAGCCAAACAACATGAATTTTTAAACGCCAACACTCCTCTTCCAAGAGAAGAAGTGTATGTAGTCTTTTTTCAAGGGAGTGTAATTCCTGTAAAACAACCATGAAGATAAGGACTTGTGTAAATCAAATAGCTTCTTTTCCACATCCATCAGTTCCTTGTCCAATTTTGCATGATGGCCTTTTGCCTAGGTGCTAGAAACCCACTTGAATTCCCAGAGATTGTCGATAAACTGGGCCATATATGTAGAATCCTCCCAGGATACCAAGTGAGTCTAATAAGAGTGGATGAGTGTGCTATAGTCCTCCTCGAGTAGCTAGGAAGGGTTAAAACGAAAGGGATACTTTTTTGAGTTGCCCCTTGGATAGATATGTGGAAGGATAGGTATGTGGTTAGATAATTATTATGTCGCTACAAATGATTTGAAATCACATCCTAAGTTCCATAGGAAATTTGAGATGAGGAATCTATCGAGTCTCTCAGAAACTTCATTGCCATATAATCAACCATTTCTCCAAGTGGGTAAGAGCTTGACTGGCTCAATATCAGTTAAATGTTGATTTGTTAAGAGGCCTAGACAGAAATCACTTTGAGGATTTGGTTAAGGGTTTGGACCACATACCTCTCTCAAGGAAGTTGTGAAATTTAATTCGCCACCCAATATGGTATTAGGATCTACGAGGGTGCCTATTGAGACAAAATCCCCCCCAAAAGAGATTTGATTAATGTAAGTACCATACACATTAAGAACCGAGATATCATAATATGAATCCTTAATGTTTAATTTCAAAAGAATAACGAGGGGCGGAAAAGAAGAGGAAATCACAGAGTAATTGGGGCACCAACCATGGATAATTCCACATGAATAATCATATACATATAAGTGACAAAATGACCAATCTTTCAAAAAACTCTGTAAAGGCTTTCATTCTCTTTCTCCAGGGTGTTGATTTTTTGTAGCTATGATCAATCTTCATAATTATATTTTTTCTCTTGTAATGTAAGAGAATTTTTAAGACATGTTCTTCATGTCATTTTGATTATTTATCCCTTGGAAGAATTTATATAAGACATGTTCTTCATGTCAGATTTAAGAGAGAGAGTTTTGAAATTTGATATTTGAATTTTTGGCTCCAAGAAAGTCAAGTTGGACTCGGTGAAGAGACACACCCAGTCGTAAAGGCATAACATCTATATAAAGGCATTCAACCTCCTCCACAAGAGCACCACTCGATCTCATCACAAGAAGACAAGTTCTAAGCATCCGAGTGAAGGAAAATAAGAAGAAGAAGGATATATATCTCTCTCTCTAGCTTGCATTTTTCTCTCCAAGAACTCACACGTGTGACCTTTGTAAGCTGCATTTTTTGGATAGGCTGAATTTCTGGGCAGTTTTCTAGGAAGGCCAAAATTACGGGCAGCTTCTCGGCAACATATTCTGGGTGGGCCAAAATTCTAGGCAGGTTGAAATTCTAGGGAAATATGAGAAGGCTGAAATCTTGAAGAGTAAAAGTTTGAATTGGTTTGACTTACTTGAGGGTTGGAGACTAGGTTTGACCATTAACTTGTTGGCATAATTGGTTAGTAGCATTAGATGTATCTCTTATCGAGCTGAAGAATTTATCTAACAAAAAGGTTGTTAGGTTTTTCCCCTAAGTGGGTTTTCCCAAGGTAAATATTGTGTTCTCTTTTTCGCATTGTGATCTCTAATGTCCTTATGGTTATGGTTGAATTTCTGAAGTGTAATTGCTTAATGATCAATTGGAATTGCTAAAAGAACTATATCATTGGAAGTAATTATCAAAAATTTCAGAAATCTATGGTTGTATATATTGCACTTGAAAATCAACACGGTATCATAGCTTTGGTGACAAAAAAGACATTTAGATCACTCTTGAAACCCTAGATCTACTATCTATTTGTTTGTTTATGACTATGGGTTCCCACATGAAGGTTGAAAAAAAATTATAAGGAGCTATAAACTTTAGGGCTTGGAAGACAATGATTGATATGCTCCTCACAAAAAAAGGTCTCTTGGGTATTGTAAAAGGCAAGCTCATTGAACCATAAAAATATGAAGAGAAAGCAAAGATTAAGAAGGATGACATCACAACTATGAGCATCATTGTGGAATCGATAAGGGATCACTTGATTCCCTATGTTTCAAGTCTTCAATCTTCAAAACATATGTATGATGACCTAATCGATATGTTCATTATCAACAATATTGGTTAAGCCATGAGTTTGAAGAATGAAATTCGGAATGTTAAAATGACAAGGAATGATACTACAACCTAATATTTTATGAGGATATCTCAACTAAGAGATCAACTACAAACAATTGATGAAGCCATTTATGATAAGGAATTAGTAACTACAACACTCAATTCTTTACCTGAACCATGGGATGCTTTTGCAACTAGAAATTGTGATAGAAAAGATGCTCCAAAATTTGAGAAACTATGGGACAATTTCACTCAAGAAGAATCAAGGCTCCTATCAAAAGGAAAGATTTAAAGATCCGATGAAGGAAAATCTCAAGCATATGCAACACGTTTCAAGAAAGGTGTAGGAAGAAATAGGTTTGGTTTTCAAAGAAGAGATGGAGGGAGAATAAATTAAGGAAGAAGACTGGAAGAAAGAAGATATGTACCTCAATGAAAGAGATGCATATCAAAGGTTCAATGTTATCAATGTCACAAATTTGGTCACAATAGAAGTGATTTCCCTGAAAGATGGAGTGATAGGGAGAGAAAATAAAAGCAACATGCCTCCACAACAAATTTTGAAGAACTCAAAATGACCAAAGAATGAAATTCCAAGTAATAAATAATCCTTCTATTTTTCTGCTCTCACTGATTTGTTGCAGATAGTGAAGACTTGTGGCTAGTAGATAGTGGTGCCTCAAGGCAAATGAAGGGAGATCGAGACAACCTCACTAGTCTGTTGGAAAGAAGATAAGCACAAAAGGTGGGACTTGGAGACAACAACAATTATTTAGTTAAAGGCATTGGGAAAACATCCATTGAACTATAATAAGGTGATAACGTTGATCTCGATAATATATTATATGTGCCAGGTTTGAAGAAGAATTTGGTTTCTATTTCATGCTTGGAAGATAAAGGCGATGAATTGGCATTTGTTGTTGGTAAAGTTCTTGTTTGGCCCAAAGGCTCTATTATTGATTTTGCAAGAGTAATTGGAGTTCATGAAAGAAGATTGTATAGACTTCTGAAACAACCCATTCAAGCACTTGTACATAATGATATTATTCCATGTGACATTTGGCATAGAAGATATGCTCACCTTCACTATAAATCTTTACCGTCCTTAAAGAAAATGGTTTCAGGTATTCCAAATTTGTAGGAAGAGAATTAAGGAGTATGTAAAATATGTGCACTTGGAAAGAAACAATGTTAAGAAGCCTTTTCCAAGGAGTGGAAGTAGACCCAAGGAAGTTTTGGACTTAATCCATTCTGATGTATGTGATCCTATGCCAATAAATTCTCTTGGAGGCTCTTTATATTATGTAACATTCGTTAATGATTTCTCCTATAAAACATGGATCAACTTCATGAAGATGAAAGATGAATTATTTAACAAGTTCTAGGAATTCAAAGTTGAAGTTGAAAATTTGAAGGGAAATAAGATCAAAATCTTGAGATTTGATAATTGAGGAGAATATACCTCCTAGGAGCTTGTTGCCTTTTGCAAATAAGTTGGGATTAAGAGGGAGCTAATTGTCCCTTATAATCCATAACAAAATGGAGTTGTTGAAAGAAAGAATACAACCATTGAATTTTTTTTCAAGGCAATGATGCATGCCCAAGACTTTCCTATGTTCCTATCAAGTGAAGCATCGATGACCATTTTCTACATTCAAAATAGAATTCCTCATCAAATCTTGGAAGGTAACACTCTTGAAGAAGCATTCACTGACCAAAAACCCCAGGTTAGTCATTTAAGAATATTTGGTTGCCTTGTTTATATTCATGTTCTTAAAGATAAGAGAAGGAAGTTAGAGCCTTCAAGAAAGAAAGGAATATTCATTACTTATAGTGAATCATCAAAGACATATAAAATATATATTACATGACAAAAACAAGTTGAAGTTAGCAAGGATGTGAATTTTGATGAGAATGTGGCTTATTGGAAGTCTAAAGAAGTGGACATTGATGAAGATGAGGAACATAAAGATTATAAGGAAGAAGGATCTAGTCCATCAAGTCCTTCTGAACACCTTGTTAATACACAAGAAGAACCAGAAGGTCCAAGCAAACCAGTGGTCTCGATTGTTCTTGAAATGAAGAAAAGTCCAGCTTGGCTGAGATCCACTCTACAAGAAATCGAAGGACATGCAACACCACGTGGCACCTTTAGGGAAAGAAAGAGGCCAAAGAGGTATTATGATTATGCAACGTTGATGACTAGTCTTATAGATGTTGAACCTTCCACCAATGAAGAAACTGCTAAACAACAAGTTTGGAAGGATGAAATGTTGGAAGAATGCCATTCGATTATGAAGAATGATGTATGGGAAATCATGGCTAGACCTGAAGGAAAATCAATCGTGTTTTCCAAATGGGTATACAAGATCAAGCATGTAGTGGATGGTGAGATTGACAAATATAAGGCAATATTTGTGAATATATGTTTCTCCCAAAAGAGGGAGAAGACTATGATGGTACTTTTTCTTCGGTAACCAAGTACACTACTATTAGATCCATTATTTATATTGCTTCATCTATGGGTTGGAATTTACCTCAACTGGATGTAAATATTGCCTTTCTTAATGTCATGATTGAAGAAGAAGTGAATTGAGAGAAACCTCAAGGTTTTGAGGTCCATGGTAGAGAGTCTCATGTTTGTAGGGTGAATAAAGCCTTGTATGGACTTAAGCAACCATCGAGAGCCTGATATACATGAATTGACATTATCTGACGAGACTCAGATTCTCCAAAATTGATGTTGATCCAAACCTATACTTCAAGGTTGAGAAGAATGAATCGACATATATGTTATTATATGTTGATGACTTATTTCTGACAGGTATGGAGCATCTGATTATTCAGTGCAAGGGGGATCTAGCTTCCAAATTTGATATAAAGGATCTTGGTTTAATGCACTATTATTTGGGGCTATAAGTATGGAAAAATCCTGGTGAAATATTTCTTGGTCAAGAAAAATATATGATCAAGATCTTGCAGAAATTTGGTCTGATGGATTGGAAATCAATGTCGACTCCCATGATTACAAATTTGAGAAAGTTGAAAGACACCAAGTTTGATTTGGTAGATCCATGAATGTATAAGAAGTTGATTGGTTCACTAGTGTATTTGGTTAATATTATGTCAAGCATTTGCTTTGTAGTGAACACGTTGAGATAGTTCCCAGTGGAACTAAGACACGATCATTAGATAGAAACATAGCACATATTGAGATACTTGCATGGTACAATGAATTATGGTTTGAAATATGTATCAAATGGTGATATACAACTATAGGGATATAATGATGAAGATTGGGTAGGGATTGGTGAATATAATAAGAGTACCTCCAGAGGTTGCTTTAGTTTTGGCTCTGTTATGATTTCATGGATGAGAAGTAGAAATATGTCACACTCAGTACCGCGAAGGCATAATATATTATAACTAGCTTGGTTAGTTGTAAAGAAGTGTGGCTTCAGAAGTTACTCGCATGACTATTTGATCATGTGCTCGAGTCAAATATGATTTATTACGATAACCAAATCTATGTAAAGCTGACAAAGAATCCAATGTTCCATGACAGGTCGAAGCACATCAAGATCAAGTACCACTTCATCCGCGACATGGTGCAAAAGGGAGAAATGAAGCTCTAGTATGTCTCCACCGATGAACAAATTGCAGATATTATGATGAAACCTATGTATCGTGCGAAGTTTGTATACTTTAGAGACAAGCTTGGACTTGTGGATAATGCATCTCTCATTGAGAGGGAGTGTTGATGAAATACCATCATGGACTAACATTCTCCCTGTGTCAAGTATTGTGACTAGCACTAGGGATGTTATCCTTGTGTCAAGTATTTTGACTAGCACTAGGGATGTTATCCCCGTGTCAAGTACTTTGACTAGAATTAGGGGGAATGGTTCGAAAAAGGACTAACATTCTTCCTGTGTCATGTATGATAAGAATTAGGAAGAATGGTCCTAGAGGCCCACAAATACTCTGATAGAGTGTGACCTTTCCAATATCAAGATCATTAGCATCGAGCCCATAATTACTTAGTTAGAGTGTGGCCTTTGGGAATTCACCATGTGCCAGGTACCGCCTAGAATGATGGTGAACCAAAACTAGTCTGTATACCATGTGTCACATAGTCCAAAATTACGGTGACTAGTTGATGCTAATTATGTGCCATGTGTCAGGAGTACTGACCAAAATTATGGCAAACTATTGATGTTCTTGACCTACCATGTGTCGTAGATGCTTGACTATAATTATGGTAGTTTGTTTATGCTATTATCTTACTATATGCCAAATTTATGATAGTTTATTGATGATGATTTGTTATAACATTTTCTTAGAGAACTTTGTTCACAAGAAGAACATCTTGCTAGTCATTATGAATACCTCCATAGCTAAGAGGGAGTGTTGAATTTTTGTAGCTATGGTCGGTCTTCATGATCATATTTTTGCTTTTGTAACGTAAAATAATTTATAAGACATGTTATTCATGTCATTTTGATTATTTAGCCCTTGAAACAATTGATATAAGACATGTTCTCCATATTAGATTTAAAACAGAATTTTTTGAAAGTTAAAATTTGAATTTTTGGCTCCAAGAAAGTCAAGTCGACCCTCCCTCAAGTCAAGTCAGCCCCAGTGAAGAGACACACCAATTTGTGAAGTCATAACACCTATATAAAGGCATTCAACTTCCTCCACGCGAGAACCATTTGATCTCGTCACAAGAAGACAAGCTTCAGGCATCCAAGAAAAGGGTAAGAAGAAGAAGAAGGATGAAAATCTCTCTCTCTATCTCGCATTTCTCCCTTGAGAACTCACACTCGTGACCTTTCTAGGTAGTAGTGTCTGGATAAGCCAAAATTTTGGGCAATTTTCTAGGTAGGCCGAAATTTTGGGCAGCTTCTGGGCAAGCCGACATTATGGGCAGAACCAAGAAGGCCGAAATATTGAAGAGCAGAAGTTTGACTTGGTTTGACTTGAATTGAGGGTTGGAGACCATGTTTGACCATTAGCTTGTTGGCATAGCTGACTAGAAACAATAGATGTATCTCTTGTTGAACTAAACAATTTCTTTAAGAAAAATTTTGTTGGGTTTTTCCCCTAAGTGGGTTTTCCTAGAGTAAATCTTGTGTTCTCTTTTGTGCATTGTGATATCTAATGTCCTTATGTTTTATGGTTGAATTTTTGAAGTGTGATTTCTTGTTGATAAATTGGAATTGTTAAAAGAATAACTATATCATTGAAAGTAATTATCGAATTTTTCAATAATTTGTGCTTGTATATATATTGCACTTGAAAATCAACACAAGGCACATTGTTTCCTAGATGAGGATAACACCCACTTAGTGGCTAACAATTCTAAAATTTTGTGGGTGACCCCTAACCCTCTCGAATTAAAGGAGAGAAGTATCATTTGGAAAGGGAGGAAGGGGCTTTACTAGTTGTAAGGGTGTTGGAGATGGGAACTTGCTTCCCCTTCTTGATTTTAGTTAAATCCTTTTCTTGGGCTTTATGTAAATTTGATTTTTTTCCGACTGTATTAAGGACAAGGAAGTCGAGAGCAAGGTCCCCCGCTTGAAAGAATGAGCTCCTATAATTTGGATCAAGAGCATAAGTCATAGTGCTATGTGTCTTCTAGGGGAGAGATAAGAGGAGGCATATTAGGGGGAAGACAGTAGGAGAGGGTAGGGACAAGGGGGTCAAGAATGGAGGGAGGGTGATGGGAGGGGGGAGGAAGGAAGGGGGGAATCTATATAGGGGAAATGAGCCAAAGGGGGAGAAGAGGCGGGAGGGAGAGTGGTACCACTAGAAAATAAGGGGAAAATAGGGGGGGGGGAAGGGAAATTCATACCTGTTGAAACCGTAAGAGCAAGTGCAGTACTAACTAGAGGAGGACCCTGTGTGTTGTCCGAAGAGCGATGCCTTGAGGAAGGAGAACTAAGGGAATGAGGAGGGTCCTTGTTGGTAGCAATTTTTTCTTTAAGATAACTTATCAGGATCTTGGGGGCCTCCCCCCAAGATCTAAAAATTTGAAATGGATCTGACAAGATCTGCAAAATTAGAATGCCAGAAAAAAAAGAGAGAACACACTACAAATAAAACCACAAAGAAACTTGTTTTATTAAAACAGAGAATAATTGTAGAAGCTACAGTATGGTGGACAACGTGTCCTTTTACAAAGTGAGGCTTGTTGTTTATAGCCTTTTTTTGAGTTACAATACTATGGGTAGATACCATAGGTCAATACCATGGGTAGATACCACTTACAATACCATGGGTAAATTCCAAGTGTAGATGAATACCACTTACAATACCATGGGTAAATTCCAAGTGTAGATGAATACCATGGGTGGATACATACCATGGGTGAATGAATATCATAGATAGATGTCACTTACAATACCATAGGCGAATAAATACCATGGGTCGATGCCATTTACAATACTATGGGTAAATTCCATGGGTGGATGGATAACATGGGTGGATGCCATTTTCCATTCGGATCATTCCTCCCTCCTTAAGAAGCAATGGTCCCCGTTGTGTGAAGTTCCCTCCTGAGAAGCCTTTGTTGAATATGAAGAGCCACCGAAGAGAAGGGTTTTGTGTAGTTAACCCATAACCATGATGAACGAAGATCCAAGGATAGAGATACCCCGTAATGCTTGTGACCAAATCTGATATTGATAGTGTGCGGTCTAGAAAATGGACTTCGATGAAGTGTGGGTTTGTGGATGACCCAGAACCATAGCAAATGAAGATCCGAGGATAGAGATACCCTGTAATGTTTGTGACCAACTGTGATACTAATAGTGTGCGGCCTAGCAAATGGACTTCGATGAGAAGGATTTTGTGCGGTTGACCCACAACCGTGATGATGATTATTGATGAAGTAGCAGGTGCCTACATAGCTTGGGGTGGAAGGGCACATATCCAAATAACCTAAGCTAAATACTACTATGCTAAAACTGATGAATGTGAAGCAGGTGCCTACTAAAGCTGGGTGGGAGGGCACGTCTCCAAAGGGAACCCGCTCTGAATGCTGCTCCAGATTTAAAATGAGCATAACTCGATCAATATAACTCGGAATATTTAATATAACCTGTTTTTGGAAATGGAATGATCATTCTGCATCTTCCATGTGTTTTAAATCGCTATCTGGAGACTTTAGACTCTCAGATTCACGCAGGAACTGTCCCGCCGTGACAAAATTGCTGAAAAAATAGCTGATTTTAAATTAGCGATAACTCCCTCGTCCGGACTCCGATTCAACCGATTTTTTGTTTTTAAATCGGGTGATTTTTCAAGGGGATCTCAGATCTGTAACCATTTATCTAAAATGTCGCACTTAAAACTACAATAAATGATGGGAGAGCCGCCGTCCATGAATTGTCGTCAGAAAAAACTGCTGCAACATTGCTGAATTTTAATGATCGATATCTCCTTCATCTGAAATCCAATTTGGCCGATTTTTTTTTTGAATTTGGGTACTTTTTCGCAAGGAATCCAGATATGGTCTTTGTTTTTGTAAAATTTCACCAAAAATTTCAAATATGATCTGCAAACTCGCCGCCCAAAAAATTCATGGAGTTTGCTGAAGATTGCTACAAAAAACTGAAACTGAAATATGCTTCAAACCTTCATTCCCATGGATTCGTAATCTGAATCTGATACCACTAATTTGGATCTTGGGGGGAGATCCCCAAGATTTAAAAAGTTGAAATGGATCTGACGAGATCTGCAAAATTAGAATGCCAGAAAAAAAAAGAGAGAGCACACTGCAAATAAAACCACAAAGAAACTTTTTTTATTAAAACAGAGAATAACTATAGAAGCTACATTATGGTGGACAATTTGTCCTTTTACAAAGTGAGGCTTGTTATTTATAGCCTTTTTTTGAGTTACAAAACTACGGGTAGATACCATAGGTGGATACCATGGGTAGATACCACTTACAATACCATGGGTAAATTCCATGTGTAGATGAATACCATGGGTGGATACATACCATGGGTGAATGAATATCATGGATAGATGTCACTTACAATACCATAGGCAAATGAATACCATGGGTCGATGACATTTACAATACCATGGGTAAATTCCATGGGTGGATGGATAACATGGGTGGATGAACACCATGGGTGGATGCCATTTTCCATTCGGATCAATAACAACATAAAGCGTACCTAATTGTTGACAATATTCCTGTACATGGCCTATCTCATGACACCATACACATTGAAAGGGGAACTTCCAGTAGTTAGTCTCCTGAAACCATTTATGTCCAACCACATCAAACTCCAAGTCTGCCAAAATACCTTCCTTTGAGTTTACCTCAACTTACATCAAAGCCCATCTACAATTAGGTTTTATGTCCCATCCTAGCTCTACGCTGACGAAGGAGCCAGTCTTGTTCCTTATTTCCATGAAGGTCTCTTCTTTCCAAAAGGGAATGAGAAAACCTAGCAAAATAACCAACACTTTGATGTGGTCCATTAACTCCCTAGATTGGTCATAATTAATTATTTAAGGCTGAAGTGTAAGACCCACCTTTCCCAAAAACCATTACCTCTCCATAATTTTGGTGCTTTCCTCCTCAGATTGAAAAATGAAAACCAACCGCCCATGAGGAAGCAGATGAAAGTTTGGTGTGTATTTGATAATGGGCTTCTAGTTTTCCGAGAGCCAAGCCCTAGCCACAAAGAATTTTATGGGGCTTCCAGTAAAACGACCCACTAGAGTTTTTCTTGTGTCGTCCAAAACTTGGGAAAGAGAGATATCTTTTCCAACAACAAAACTCACTAGACCTTATCGTTGTCAGATGCAATCCCTTCTTCGCCTCCCTGAGTCGCCTGCTAAACCTTGAGCTGTTAGAGGCAAAGGGTCAACAAAGGTTGCTGGAAGAGGAGAAGGGTTACATGGTGCCCGAGGGGAAACATTGAAAATAAGTTTAGTGCTTGAGTTAGAGCAAAGAGGCAGATAAAAGGGAGTGGGGGGACTAGGTGAGGGAGAGGATAAAGGTGCAGATTGGAGCAGGGCATCTGACATGTATGTCTTAAGAGGAAAAAACACGGCGTGAGAGTGACACATAATGAAATCTAGTTGAGAGACGAAGGTAGGGGGGGAGACTGGGCTATATGTGTAGTCTACTTCATCCTCCCCTCAATATTCCATGACTTTGGTGCGCAGATGTCAGAGGACCAGACATGAGGAAGGAGAAACAACCTATCACTAAGATTCATGAGCTCTAAGGAGAGGATAGATAACTAAGGGCACAAAAAAGACAATGAGGAAGAATCATGATGCCAAATCATACTTGATGAGCTGCCAAAACCTTTGAAGTCCTGTCACGTGAGAAAAACTCAGATCACATAAGCAGGGTCACAAAACCACATCCTCCCCTTAGATATCACACACATATGATATCTAAAGAGATATACATATACATATATGCCTCAACAATTATTCTATACCCAAAATTTATTTACTCAATAAAACATGAAAGTTGTTGGAAAATAAATTGAATGATATTTTAACTTTCAGAAATCAAATTTGCAATGGAAATAAAATAGGTAAATCAATCACACAATAACAAAAAATTCTTCCCAAAACAACCTTCCTTCACTTTATCTTACTTGGTAAATTAGGGCCTAGGCCCACAAAGAATACACAAAAAAATCTCAGTTGCTTGGAACCTCGAATTAGGCTCCTCTATAAAATCAACCTCAAAGAATTAGGCCCTCTTGAAAATCTCAACCTTGGAAAATTAACCTCATTTACTAGCTAACTTGGGCCCTTTTTTCCCTTCGTACAAGCCCTACACAATTGAGAAAAAATGGCCCCTACATATTTTGACTCACTTACAAAAACTCAATGCTCCTCTTTAGAAACTCTACCTCCCTAAACTTTGCTGCCAAAATTTCCTTGCTGCAATCCTTTTCCCTCTCTTTAGTCTCAGAGTCTCTCACTCTTTGAGAGAACCAATCTCTCAACAATAACAATCAAAGACTAGCACATACATTGTTTGAGAATATCTAATCAATTCAAGGGAAATGTTTTATAAAAAGTTTGAGAATATATAATCAATTCAAGGGAAATGTTTTATAAAATGTGAGACAATGACAAAATGATATAATTCATATTGGTGTTAGTATGGTTGTGAAGAAGGTTAAATATTATGTAAATTTGAGTTTTTCTATATTGTTGTTTTTTAAATTTGGTTATGTAATTTTCACCATAACTATGATTTTGGATTTGATAAAATTATTGTTTTGAATGTATGATTTGATTTAACATTTTTGTAAATACCTTTGGATACCCCTATTGTAATCAGATTCTACAACATTAACATTTTATCATCCTTCACGTGATTTAAAATGGTTGTAAAAAACAAAATATTTATAAAAAATTCATATTATTTAAAATAATTTTAAAATGTTTAAGTCCACATATAGTTAATATTAATAAGAAGATCAAACTTGAGAGTGACCATAAAAGAAAACACAAATAAGGTAAGTTAATTTAACAAGGACTTCATTTAGAACACAAAAATAATGCCAAAGGGTTTGGAGAGTAGTCTAAAAGGTTGAAAAATAGTAAAAATATATTGGAAAGTGAAAATGAGTTTGGAAGTTTGGTTTTTTTACCATGGTGAATTGATAACTCAGTGGAGTAATCTCAGTGAGGCTCAAGACCAAATCTAGCTACTACCACTATAACACCAAGGGTATATCCAACAACATGTAAGCCAAATATATCAGGAATTTATGGCTTGGTTTTTTTACCATGGTGAATTGACAACTCAATGGAGTAATATGGGTGAGACCCAAGATCAAACCTAGCCCTGCCACTATAACACCAAGAGTATATCCAACAACCTGTAAGCCAAATATATTAGGAATTTATGACTTAGCAAGAGCAGAGACTTTAGGAAGGTGGAGGAGCCTACTCCTTGAGCCTGATCGCAATGAACTAAAGATGTCCCGTGATGGGATTTGAAATCCAGAGGAAGGGATAACATCCCATTGTGCTAACCACTCTGTTGTCCCATGAGAAGACATCTTTATAGACTTTAATAGGTAAATTCATGTGCAAATGCAGGTCTTGTCCATTATCCAACAAACAAAGAGCTCTTAAATTTGGACCCTGTCCCTTATCAAATCTTAAATTTTGATAAGCTTAAATCACACAACACCCCATAATGTTAGCTAAATTAAAAATAATAAAAATAATAAATCAATTCAATTCAATTTAGTATATTCATTCCAATACTAATTAAATCACAAATTAAATTAAATTAAATTTACACTCATATTAAATATAAAAATCACAAATTATATTAAATTTACAATCATATTAAATATAAAATTTATAAAAAGCTATTTTCAAAATTATTGTTAAAAAACTTCATTTACTATAAAAAAAAAAATTTATTTCCAAATCCATAAATTATTATTTAAAAATTTCAGATTAAATTTTTTTAATGGGGTAAAATTAACATCTTCAACATTATTTTAAAGAAAGAAAGAAAGAAAAAAAGTATTTTTAAGTTTATTAGGCTAAAATAGCCTATGGGACAGATTGCTTCTCCATCTGACTCTTGTATTAGACCTTTTTCCCGTGGAGTTTTACAATAAACACTCTCAGCTTCTCGACAAACTCTTCACTGAATTGATTATTCCAAGAGCTAGATGCCAAAATACCTACATAATTTTCCCTGTTGTTTTTGAAAGCCTAACATTCTAAAATGAAAGGAGTTGTCTTTAGTGCTACTTTTTGAAGGCATTTCCAGTGGATTTTTCCCGTCTAATTTCTTTAAAATCCGGCAAGAATTTATTGAAAACATAGATTTGATGGGTAACTTGCACAATCTAAGTGTCCTAGGAGTTTTTTAAGGTGCTGAATCTATATTTACAGTAAAAAAGCTAGTTTAAATAACATAAATCAAGATTTCACCGAAAACTTCAAAAAATCACACTAAAGACTACTCCAAAATGAAATGTTTTTTCTGTTTCCACTTTTCCAAAAGAGCAAAAAATACATACTCTTTCCCCCTACACCTCTTTTGGCCTTTTTCAACACCCTATTTCACAACATAGAAAAAACAACACCTTTGAGAAATAGAAAACCAATCCGTAAATATATATGTTTATAAATTTCCTAAAAACCAATCCGTACATATATATATATATATATATATAAATTTCCTTAAAAGTAGAAAATTACTCAATGTAATATTAATTTCACCTACAAAGTATCTTAGTAGAAAACAAAGGCTAAAGGAGGTGCATATATGTAGATGGGTGTGTGCTTTATTTTCGCCACCTGGAATTGCACGCCTCTTTTTGACCATAATCTGCTTTTACAATCGTTCATTCTCAAACACAAACACAAACACAGAGCCGAGAGCGAAGACAGAATTAAAAGGCGAGCAGCAGCAGGGATTCCATAGACAGGAATAACCGAAGGAACGTCCTTCTAAACATCTAAGTAAAGGGGTAACCGGGGGCATTTAGCTCCTCAATTATTTAGGTCGTTGAATATAGAGGAGAGCAATGAGGCCTATAAGGCTCCCAGAGCCTCCCGGCACTTCGTCAGGTATGCCAGAGATTTTTGATAGCGGGGTGTCTAGCGTTGTAAGAAGGGCTGTCATAATTGGCAATGGTGTTCCCGGTGCTGAGAATCAGTGCATCGGACTCGTTAGAGCTCTCGGAATAACACAATCGAACACACATTCTATATTTGTAAGTTATCATCTTGTACACCTTTTGTTGGTTTTCACCCCAATTTTTGGTTGATTTTACCTCTGCTTTATTCATTCACCGTATATACAACTCTTTTTCATGTGTCTATTTTGTGACTGTAGAGGAAGTGCAATCCTCAGTGATTGATTTGGGGTCTATTTTTTGTTTTTTGTTTTTTTTGGTATAGAATAGTATAATCCAAAATCCCTATTGTCCTGATCTCCAGTTCATCCAGAGTTTTTGGGTTTATGGTCTGGATTCAAAATTTTAAAGGTCTTGTTTTTGTAACAAATATATTTATTCCTAAGAATTAACATAAAACCTGGGCCTTGTTTTGAATAAGATTTCAAAGGCCTGGTTATCTGCGCAAAAACATCCTCCTAGCAATGGTGACCCTATTGGGATTGAACTGGGAACGGCCTGCTATAAAAACTGATCGAACTCACCTCATTTTGTCTGTTTGAATACTTAAGTTCAAACTAAAATGAATACGACACGAGGTTGGACCGCTGCCGAATCTGAACCAATTTGTTGCATTTGTACAACTGTTTCAAAATAAATAAGATTTTATAAATTGATTACTACATATCCACTTGGAGTCATTATATTCTAAGGTTCCAGGATATTACCTTGTATATCCATATCTCATAGCTTAGCTGTACTGAAGGATAAATCCTGTTCAATTCGAAATATTAGAGTGGCATTATTAGAGCCGTTGAGGAGCAAAAGTAAAACCATTGTTGAAAAACTCAGCATCGGCACAAAATTCGTTGAGTGTTTGGGCATTGGAAAAATGGGATATATATATATATATATATATATATATATATATATATATATATATATATATAGTTTTAAAAATCGGCCAGACCGACTCGGAATCGACCAAGTGAACCGAGCCAGACCCCCGGCCAGACTGACTCGGTGGAAAAACCGGTTTGGAGGCCGGTTTGTGACCGAGCCGGCCGAGCCGTACATTGAGCCGACCGAGCCGACCGAGCCATTGTCCTAAATTGCAGAGATTTGCAATCTGCATTTTGAGTCAAACTTGCAGTGCTTTTGGGTGTGAGCGCAATTTGTCTGTCTTTGAGAGGATTCACACAAAGAAGAGAAACCGTTTGGAGCAAAAATGGTTAAATGATCTAGTGTATGTCTAGTACAATCTCCGACTAAGACGCAACCAATTGCTAAACAAAAGACCTGATTCAGATCCCATTGTGTTGGAGGATATTGATCCAACATCAAATTGGGTAGTGGAGTCTTTTCCACGAGAGTTTGACTTTGATGAGGATATTGGTGTGGGGATGGACTTCGATACATAGGTAGAGCCTCTACTCAATGCAGATCCATTAGTAGCAGGCCCAGTCCCAACTCCAAGTCCTCCAGTTGCAGCCGTAGGCACTTCTTCTAGTCAGCCATGACGGAGGCGCATAACTCATCTATCTTAGGGCTCAACGTGCTACAATTCTAGTTGAGGATGTTGATTCAGAGGAGGAGTGAGCAGTTTCTCCCTCTGGTTCACAGTTTGAGGCTTCAGATATTGGCTTGTTAGATGTCTAGCAGTAGTGACTATTCATGTTTTGTTGTAGAGGCCATTTAGAGCCTCCTTGGTTATGTTTTTTGTTTTGATCTCTATATCATCATCATGTATTGGACAATGCACTCGGTGCAATTTAGTTACAATGGATATATTCATGAGCCTACTTTGATCATACATTATCTTTTGTCTATATTGTAATGCTTTGTGTTTGGAAACATGAATGAAAATCTTTAAAATTATGTTAAAAATTAATATTTAATGTATTTTTTACAAAGACCGAGTCATTGAAACCAAACCGGCCGAATCGATATCGAGTCAGAGTCAGAGTCAGAGTCAGAGCCAACCCTCAGCCGTTTCGGAACCTGAGTCCGATTTTTAAAACACCGATATATATCGATATATATATATATATATATATATATATATATATATATATATATAAACCAATAACATCAAATAAGCACATTGACACATAAATATGGCAAAAAAACACCAACATATATGATGTAGTGGATATCAAATCTTAAATATACATCAAAATCAGCATTGAATCTTGATAGTTGTCCATTCAAGATTAGCAGAATACAAAATTCCATCAAATAGTAAGAATCACCATCATCATCTAATCTTAAGGTCATGCCTTAGATAGACACCAAATTGATGTATTAGACACCTTGCTTGTGGGTCATCATGAATCATTTACAGTGATTAATCTATTAGCTGGCGGCTGCTTGTGGGTCATCTTATTGTAGGAGAATGCCTATTGGTAGAGATGGATGGCCATTGGTGAGTGTCTGACTTTGTGTACAATGTGGGGTTGAGGTTGTCACATCAACCTTCTCACCCTTTATCTCTTCCTTAACCCCCAATGGTTGTTGTTCATCTTCCCCTACCTCTTACCCCTGCTCCTCATGTAACCACTTAGGTGCCTCCCCCCTAACAGGTCTGTTACTGGGCACCCTCCCTCATATTATATGTATATATGATTCTAAGTGGAATATATATATATATATATCATAGTTTTAAAAAATGGCCTTTCCGGCTTGGAATCGACTGAGTTGACCGAGCCATACCCCCGGCCGGTCCGACTCGGCAGAAAAAACGGTCCGGCGGCCGGTTTGTGACCGAGCTGACCGAGCCTTACAACAACTCAGCGACTCGGCCGAGCAACTCCAAGCCGGTCGCGGGCCCCCAAAAAGCAAAAAAACGGACTTCAAACCAGATTTTTTCTTGCTGTTAGGGTTTTGTGCATGTCTCTAACCCCTCCCCATCCTATTTAAGCTACCCAACCCCTCTCAATATCTCACATCTATCTCATTTAATTTTAGTGAGCATTTGTGAGGAATTTGTGAAGAGTTGTGGAGTTGGTTTTGGAGCAGCTTTGAGGAGTCTTTTAGGCAAGCTTTGGAGCAGCAGTGAGGAGCTTATTGGGCAAGCTTTGGAGCAACATTGAGGAGTTGGTTTGTTGGAGCTGCATTGAGGAGGCTAGAGCCTAGAGGTATTTATTTTCTCTTCTAAAATCTGCCTTTGCTTGTTTTGGTTTTTTTGCAAATCTGAAAATGGTAAACATAGTTTTTGGTGAAAGAAATGAACATAGAATGAATAGTCTTTTTTTGTTTTCATTTTCAGATTTAAACCTTTTCTTTCCAAGTCAAAAACTCAGTCCAAAATGGCCCCTAGAATGAAAGACGCTACTTGGGCATATGTTGAAATGATTGATGATCAAATGCATTGCAAATTTTGTAAGAAAAAAATTAAGGGGGGTGGAGGGGGCATTCATAGACTAAAACTACATTTGGCTGGTCTTAGAGGCCAAATTACTTAATGTGAAGCATAAAACATTGGGGAAATTAGGAAGGAGTTGAAAGAGCAATTTCAGAAGTTCGAGGAAGACAAAGTTAAGCAAAAAGAAATAGAGGCTGAAATTGGGAGGAAGAGAAATATACAATACATGATGGTTGCCAACCCAACTTTTGATTATGAGGGTTCTTCATCTATCCCTTGCACTACTGCATCAAACCCCTTTCGCTATGTTCCTCCCTCTATGGAGTCTATTTCTGAAAAGGGTAAGGGTGTAATGAGAAATAGGGGTACTATCAAAAGTTTTTTCATGCCCTCTTCTCCCTCTGATAGTGCACATGGTCCTAGTCCTCCAAGTAGAGGTCAAGTGCAGCCCACTTTAGATGGTCATTGGAAAAAAGAATTGAGAGATTGCTTGTGATTACATTGCTAGATGGTGGTATGATGCTGATATTCCCTTCAATGCTACTCATTCACCATATTATGAACCTATGTTTGATGCCATATATGCTGCTGGAAAGGGCTTCAAAGGCCCTACTATGCATGAGTTAAGAGGATCTCTTTTGCAAAAAGAGATTGTGTCCATTGATGATTATTTGAAAGAGTTCAAAAGCTCATGGGCACATACAGGATGTACCATCATGTCAGATGGATGGACTGATCAGAGGAACCGTACAATCATAAACTTTCTTGTCTTTTGCCCACGGGGAACCATGTTTCTAAGATCAGTTGATGCATCTGATAGGGTGAAAGATGCACACTTGTTGTTTCAGCTTTTGGATGAGGTTGTTGAAGAGGTGGGGGTGGCAAATGTTTTTCAAATCATCACAGATAATGCCTCTAACTATGTTCTTGCTGGTAAATTGTTAGAGGAAAAACACCCAACCATCTTTTGGACCCCATGTGCTTCACATTGCATAGACCTCATGCTTGAGGATATTGGCAAAATAGACTGGCTCAAGAACACTATAGAGCATGCCAAAAGCATCAGAAAATATATTTACAATCACTCATGGATTCTTAATCTGATGAGGAAACATACAGGGGGCAAGGAAATTATTAGGCCTGCCATCACTAGATTTGCAACACATTTTTTGACATTGCAATCTATGCTTGCCCAACATAGAAACTTGCAAAAGTTGTTTTCTAGTGATGAATGGAATGAATGTCAGTGGGCTTGCAAACAGGATGGAAAAGATGTGAAAAGGAAAGTTAATGAAGAAATATTTTGGAAAAAGGCAACAGAGATTGTGAAACTTGTTGAGCCACTGGTTAAGGTGTTGCGCTTAGTGGATGGAGAAAGATTGGCTATGGGCTTCATTTATAAGGCTATGGATCAAGCAAAGGAGAAAATAAGGGCATTATACAAGGACAGAGCAGGTAAGTATGGGCCCATTTGGGCAATCATTGATCAGAGATGGAAAAATCAACTCCATCGCCCTATACATGCAGTTGGGTATTTTCTGAACCCAAGGTATCATTATAAAGCTCAGGAAGCAAGAGCTTTGACTGGGGAGGTTAGAGATGGATTGATTCACTGCATTGATCGCATGATCCCCACAGAGAGTGGCCAGTTGCAGATACACAATCAGATCACTGTGTTCAGCCAAGCCACAAGTACCTTTAGCAAGAACCTTGCAAGGATTGCAAGGGAATCAGATGAGCCAAGTAAACAAAGGATTTCAATTTTCAAATTCATATTTTATTATTTTGTATAATTGTTTATAATTTCAATTTCAAAGTTGGATATAAATTGTTGAGCTAACTGAAACTCATTTTTTGCAGCACAATGGTGGGAGGCATTTGGTAGCCATTGTCATGAATTGTAGAGGTTTGCAATCCGCATTTTGAGTCAAACTTGCAGTGCTTCTGGGTGTGAGCGCAACTGGTCTGTCTTTGAGAGGATTCACACAAAGAAGAGAAACCGTTTGGAGCAAAAACGGTTAAATGATCTAGTGTATGTCCAGTACAACCTCCGACTAAGACGCAACCAATTGCTGAACAAAAGACCTGATTCAGATTTCATTGTGTTGGAGATTGATCCAACATCAGATTGGGTAGTGGAGACTTGTCCACCAGAGTTTGACTCTGATGAGGATATTGGTGTGGGGATGGACTTCGATACACAGGTAGAGGTTATGCTCAATGCAAATCCACTAGTAGCAGGCCCAGTCCCAAGCCCTCCGGTTGCAGACGCAGGCACTTCCTCTAGTTAGCCACGACGAAGGCGCATAACTCGTCTATCTCAGGGTGGTAGGGCTATAGTTCCAGTTGAGGATGTTGATTCAAAGGAGGAGCGAGCGGTTTCCCCCTCTGGTTCAGAGTTTGAGGAAGAGGACATTGGCTTGTCAGATGTCTAGCAGTAGTGATTATTCATGTTTTGTTGTAGAGGCCATTTAGAGCCTCCTTGGTTATGTTTTTTGTTTTGATCTCTATATCATCGTCATGTATTGGAAAGTGCACTGGGTGCAATTTTGATATAATTGATATATTCATGGGCCTACTTTGATCATATGTTGTCTTTTGTCTATATTGTAATGCTTTGTGTTTGGAAACATGAATGAAAATCTTTAAAATTATGTTTTTTTACAAAAAAATTAATATTTAATGTATTTTTAGAAGCAGGAGTCATTGGCGAACCGGCGAGTCGATCTACGAGAATTAGGGCGGAGAGTGACCCGCAAGCTGCATTGGAACCGAGTGTTCGTTTTAAAAAACATATATATATATATATATATATATATATATATATATATATATATATATATAACAAATAATACATATCATAAAAAGGTTCCCCTATATTGGTATCCTCATCATTAGTGACACCCTTTATCTACTCCTCTAGCCTCTGCTCCTCCTCTAGCCTTTGCCTCGATCCTTTGGGGATATCAATACTAGTGTTTGGTGCTACTTATGGATTCAATTCCATTCACGTCGTTGTTGCTCAAGTCAACACCTTCTAATTTTGATGAAATTGGCTAATCCAAGAATTAAAATGAGGAAGAAAGCTTAACATGCCTAATTGGTGTTTTTGACTTGAGTGAGAGGTACATTTTTATTAAGGTCATTACAGATGAGTTCCACAGTGGACACCAGCAACAACAAGGTACATAAAGGGCTTGATGCTCTTGATTAGAAGCCAATCTCATACCCCCGTACAACATACAATCCAGTCTTGAAATGCTGTAACCTCATTGAAACACTGAAATCTTGAAAGTTGAAGTTTGCTGAATTCTAAATGGGATATGAAATTTTGCTTTATTCATTTGAAGTTCACCATATCTTATTCTATGCCCTGTTACTACCATGCATTTCACTGCATAAATACTACTACATATATTCGGTGGTATCAAATGCTATGACATTAGTCTCTATGACAAGATATAATAACAACTTGGATGTTAGACATGATAATGGCTTCACTGCCTATACTTCCATGACAAAATTCCGTTTGTATCGATGACTACATCAACTGTACACAAGGCATTACTAGAATCATTGCGGTGCTCTTGTGTTAAAATTGGAAATTAGGGCCAAATTCCACTTTGGACTGCTCCCTTGGAGAAGATAATTATGGCATTGGATTCTTCTCTTCGAGAGGACCAAAATCGATCTAAAGATCGTCAATTTTGGATAAGTAGAAGTAGGTTTTTGAATTTATTCTCTCACACGAAAATTACCAAGGTCGGCCTTATCTCTATGTCGGCTCAACAAGTGTAATAGACACATCTCTTGACCCCCTACCGAGTTGTATAAATAGAGGTGCCTCCACCCTCATTTTGGCACATCCATTTCTCTCTATTTTCTCGGAAATGGTCGTAGAAGAGGAAGTTCTCCAACTTGGATATCAAGGGCAACTTTGGGTTCGGTTTGATCTTCTTCATAAGCCGAGTTCCTCAGGCAGGAGGCCGAGGTCAGTATGGTGTATGTCTGGGCTTGTCTATGGATGATTCTGGCCTCAATCATTATCTATTTTAGAACCGAGTTAGAGCAGAAAGGGAGCCCCACTTGACTAGGGTTATTGGATGGTGGTTTTGATATATATTTGTGTGGGTCTCCTCTCCAACTGTAAGCCGCACTCCTATTAGTATGGTTCAGATAGACTGCAACTCTTGTCACAGAAGGTCGAGAGGTTATTTGTCTTCACAGCTAGGCCGTGGGCCTTGTCTCCATGATTAGGTGGATTGAAAGGCATATGTATTATGAAGAAGATGACATTAGCCCAGATCTACCTATTGATGTGCGCAAGATCTTATGAAGGAAAGCAGCTGCCCTAAAATGTGAACTAAGGGTGAGTAAGTGGGCTACATCAACATGACGTTAAACCTAATCAGAACTCAGACTTGAAGAGGCAGTTTTCTTGAAATTTGAGCAGTGATTATGATCTTCATATTGGCAAGTCTATGGTTGTACTCTCTCTTCCTCTGCTGAACATTTGATAATAATAATAAGAAGAATTGATGAAGGGTTTTCCCCATCTTGGGGTTTTTCCTTGGCTTGTGCCATATCTTTGTGTTCTTGTGGCTTGGCTTCTCTTCTACATTTACATTGAATGTTCTTTCGTTAGTTACTGTGATATGTTGATGGTTTATGGTCTAATGGAAATTGATAATGAAGTAACTAAATTAAGCAGAGAACGGGTTAACTCAAATTTTAACATCATCTTTCCTTCGAAGCTCACCCAGTTGGGGGCAGATTGTTGGACATTGGGTTAATGTTTCACGATATGGACTAACTGCCTCAAGTGGATCCTAACTTTGGTGATTGCAGCAGAGTTTAATACTTGCAGGTTTTGGTCTAACGACAATTGTGATTCCAACATATGTCTGTGTTCTATCTAGCCCCACTGGCAACATACTCCCTCAATAGCCCCAAGTTTTGGCCACTATGATTGCTTTGAATCGCTGCGACTGGGCTGTTGGCCTTTGCCTATCGGCCACCCAACCACCAACTTTTTATTTTTATTTTTTATTTAATTTATCTTTAACTTAGCTGAATTTGACCCTCTGCGTAAAAAAGGTTTTCTCTTCAACTGAACCATACGACCGATTCCTTCAGCCTTCCTTACTTTTTTTTACTTGAACGAGCGCGGTCAAACCTTGTCCTTGTGAACCTGTATGAAGCTAACACATGTGATTCATAGATCGACTCCTTAGAGTTTTTTGCTCTGTTACCATGTTAGTTTTTCCTGCGAACCTAACACTTGACACTAAATTCCTAGCAAATTACCGATTTATTGATTAATTGCATAACTAAGTTCCTAACATTAATAAATTTAACAATCACAAAATATATCAATCTCAATCACAAAATAAGTGACATAATAGATTCTACCCAATCATAGTTCTTCATTAACTTTCATAACTTACTTGGGCTCCCGTACTGGGAAATTGGCTCAATTGAGCAAATACATACAACAAATGGATCTGATTTAGTCGATCAAACCCTCCTTGGCTGATGTGGATCTCCTTGTTGCCCCCTTCCTTGGAGCCAACACACTCACTGGGATCTCTCTTTCAATCTTGTGTTGATGTATGATGTCTTCTCCTTCTTCTCAGCCTTGCTTTTATAACTTTACATTGAGCGAAATCTCTAACCCTAATCTCTAAATTGATTGACAACCGAGATTAGATATTGCCTCACTTGAGATCAATGGCTGGGATTAAAACATAATCACTCAAAGTAAATAATTTACTTTTCCTAAGTTTACTTTAGTTCAATAAGCCAACATATTAATTATGCGCTTTTCGTAAGTCTAACTTAGGTTAAGTTACAAAAACAATTTGCTTACAATAGGGCAAGTGTTTAAGTAGATTTTGGAAGACTTCTGCACGCTTAGACAGTAAGGCCTGTGTACAAGTACCTGCCCAAGCTACAAACATCAATAGATCTAAGCTAAATGAGAGGAATAGTCGCACAATCACTAACTTAAGTGGCTCCAGCAACTAGCTTGAGTTGGCATGCGAATTGAACAAGTCCTAAAAACTGCCTTGTGCAGAAAACACCTTACTAAATTTGTTGAGTGTTTTGCTTGAGGGACATAGGCATTGTCATGAGGATTCCAATGAGTTATTACATGCCCAATTTTGAGCTAGGGCATTAGTTGTAGGACACTTTGAATAAATCACACGTGTGAGCTGGAAATTACCATTTGTTGCTTGCATGGGTGCTAGTACTCTAGCATTTTGCTACTTTTGGGCTTCGAGAGGTTGGCACATGTGATAGGAGGTTCTATGCATGATATGCAATGTAGATATACTTTGCCACCTTTTGCTCATGCATTACTATGCTCACGTACTCCTTTACTTATTGAATTTTGCTTGAAAAAACTTCTTTTGCCAAAATTTCAATGTGGCATGTCAACTATGCATTGTGCTGAATAAAATGAGCCTTTGTTGAATCTTGGACCTAGGATCCTTGTGCATTGGGAACTGTGAAATGCCTTTGGTAATGTGGAAAGGGCCAAATATTGTTCTGTCTCCAATCCACTTTGTTTTTTTTCTTTTTTTTCTAAATAAGACTATTCTATTAATTTGCACATAATATATAATTCAAAGTTTGCCTCCAGAATTGCTATGCTAGCCAATTCCAGAGGGAGCAGAGTTCAGATAGACAAAAATGTGACTGCCCCAGATGGGGAAACCGGTCCAAAAGTTGCTGCCCTGAGTAGGGAAACCAACGTTAACAAAAAAAGACCAAGAGTTTATCACATGGTTTAGAAAAAAACATGATATTTGAGATATGAAACAAAACAGAGAGAGGTAACCTCTCATCGCCGAGTCTGCATGGCATGCTATGTGTCATGAGGTTGAGGTGGAGGCTCTTCGATGATGAGACACCTGTAGTCATCTGAAGAATCCTCGTCTTTCTTCGAATGCTGCGCGTTGGGCTCAGGTGTGGTGGCGGTGTGCACAAGGCTGCCATTGCCTTTCCTCTTTTCATCCACAGAACGTTCTGGATTGCCGCTGCCGCTGCCTTCGCTGCTTGAGGAATGCGCTCCTGGTTTGACTGGCAGAGCCTTAGATTTCGAGAGTGCTGAGGGGGAGCCGGAGAAATTGTTGATTTCTTGGGACATTTTCTAGAACCAGAGCCAACAGAGCTCGAAGGCATCTCCTGAAAGCTCACAGTGATGGTGGCGGTGACTCGAGGTTTGTCCAGGGTGCAATCGTAATGAAACTAATACGAATTGTCCTCAGGAGGCGGGGAGCGACAATCTTCATGAATTGAGATGGGCGGCCGTGAGGACTGGCCCCTGCCACGACCTCGTCGACATCGCATCCTATGCCTCTGCGGCATGCTTGAGCAGGAATGAGTGTGAGCAAGGGGTGAGACAGTGGGAAGGCTGGCGTGCAGAGGCGTCGAGGCAATGGGGTGGCTGGAGTGCAGAGGTGGCGAGGCAGTGGGATGGTTGGTGCGATGAGGTGGCGAGGCCAGCTGAAGATGAAGTTCAGAGAGGATCTTGGAGGGCGAAGAGGAGCTCTGAGCAGAGAGAGTTGAGAAACGAAGGCTACAGGAGGCGAATGACAGTGGAGAAGGGAGTGACGCCATGAAGTAGTTCTCAGGCTTGTGGATCGGACGGGCATTAAGGCAAGAGGCAGAGACAACAATGTTTGCGTGAGGTGAGCAGTTGGTGAATTTATGAGCTGCAGGACAAGTCCCATGCATGGCCATGTGCCATGCAGCGGAGCTGCCACCTCTTGTATCGATTTAAGCACCCGCATCTGAGGGCTCCAATCCACTTTGTTGGTAATAATGAAGAATTTAAATATAAGTACCCTTGCTGGAAGGAGGGGTAACAAGACCCAATGTATGTCATTGTGGAAGAGAAATAATGAAGAATGCGACAACAAATGGCATTCTATCTCAAGTTTTAAGGAATAATGGATGATAGAGGTGAGTCAATCCCCCAATGCCATTTCCTCTCTTCCTAGAAATATTTTTGATGTAATAAGTGTGTGAAGAAATCCATGAATAAGTCTACTTTCTAGAATTTACAATCATGGGAAAGAAATTCTAAACAACCCTCCATTCATTACAAATCCATTTTCCTTGAGTTGTTTGTTAATAGATTTGCGTTATGAACCATGTGGTTGAGAAGACCATTTGTATGGCCAAAATCTATTTAATCCTCGTGTCGTTTGGCTATTTGGTCACTCCAAAATTATAACTCAAAGCTATTCTCTAGTTTTTTAAGGCTACAATGTTGTTATCTTCTTGAAACCCTATATGTGCAATCTAAGAATATATATGGTTTAGTGAGGGTCAAAGTTGAAAACGTCGATCTCGGGAATAAATCGACAAGGGTTCAGAAATTGAAAAATTTGTTAAAGTCAGGAGGTTTTTGAAAAAATCGACAAAATTTAAAAAGTTCAAAAACATTCATTTTAATTTTTTTTTTAGCATCTAAAATATCCACAACATTAGATAAATGCATTGCCACATAAATATGAAAGAAAGCTAATATATAAGATGTATAAGAAGTCTAGTGCTACATCACGTATCAATAGTGAATCAAATCTTGAATCCTGAGTCCTGACTCAATCTTGACTCTCAAGAGTCAAAATATCAACAAAAAATATAATAAATGTATATCGTGATCCATCATCATGGGTCATCTACATTTCATAAACTAATAAGTCACTGAGTTCCTCTGCCCCTTTTACAAGAATAGGGAATGGTTTTGCCTTTTCCTCTAGAGGAAGAAGCTTTGCCCCTTGGGCTACAAATGGACTCTATTGTCCTCTAGAAGCAAAAATAGGAGGTCACCCCTGTTCTCTGCTACTGCCCATCCTAGAGGGTGTCACCTTTTGTTGCTGTTGCTGCTTCTCCCTCTCCTGTTCCTGCTCGTGCTCCTATTCCTCCTCCACCTCTCCCTCCCCTGCACTACTACCTCCTCCAGCTCTAGTGCCTTAGGATTGACCTCTAACCAACCACAGACCGAGTCCATGATAGGCCTCTCAGTCTCAACCCTCCATTCAAGGATGGTGTTGTTGATTTTTGGTAGCATTAGATGTGCTCTAAGTCTCAAACTTTGTGGAGAGGCTTAGACACATGCATTACAGATAACCCAGAAATTGTTTTGGGAAATTCCACCTAGAAACAATTTTATAAGAAAAATTTATTATTTTTAATAAGGACCCTAGGTCTAACTGAGAAAATTAAAATAATTAATGAGTATTAATGTAAACTGTGAGTGAAACTTCTAGAAAAAGCAGATCAAGCCTAATATAATCTTAGCCGTTGATTGGAGATCTAATCTCGACCATTGAAGTCTCAACGAGAAGAATATAAAGGAAGGCTTGAGGGTCATTTGTAAGATACATCGAAAGGATCTAGAGATTGATTTTTCTGAAGTGAATAATGCTCAAGACAAAAACACAATCTAAGTGATTCTTCAGCGCAGTTGAGGGGCAAAGACAGTTTTTGCAAGAGGACCTTCTCGGGGCCAAGGATCATCAGCAGAGAGACAAAGAAAGACGAAGAGGAGGCTGAGCAGAACCCAAAGTGAGTGACGCAACACCCAGAAGGGGTGACGCAGGGACACGTAGGGGCCACACAGAGGCAACACAATTTCTGAGTAGAAAGTTCGAGTTTCAGCTGGGGAAATCTAGATCTGAGTCGGGAGGGCTAGATCGATTTTCCGGAAGGGCTGAAAGATCACGCAGAAGGGGTGATGCAGTTCCAAATCTCACCTCACGCAGGCTTACGCAGCTACTGCGCAGAGGCAATGCAAAGGGAGCTAGGGTTTCGTCAATTCAGTTACTGGATTAGCCGGGACTTGCAGAGTGAGGTATACTCACTATATTTTTCTCTCTCAATATATCTTTGTTACTAAATCGTCTGGAGAGACATTCAGAGTTGTATCCAAAATAATTGCTGCTTAATAATAAAACCCTCAGATCTGCTACACCGGTTTTCCCGCATTGGGTTTTTCCGGGAACGTTTTTCAAAAAATAACGGTCTCTTGTGTGTGTGTTTTTTTTCTTGCTCAGATTTATGTTTTCACAAATATTTTAATGGGTGAAGGCTGCGTCAGTAACTGCTTCGATATTTTAAGAAGTAATCTTTAAATAACTTGTTAAATTAGATTTGCAAGTAGAAGTAGTTCAACTTGTCGCAGTAGGGATTCCAGATCTAGATCTTGGAATTTCCACATTAGGGGTTTTCTGAAGTTGTCTCACCTACATTCGGAGATTGTAGTAGACATAGACCATGTCATTGAGGCACTGGGACTCCAACTTGTATTAGGGTCATCAATTGTAAATTAGTACTTCGAAAATTTAAATATTAAAAATAATAAATTATAATCTATAATGAATTCAAAAATTTAATTCAAATTTTTTTTACCTGTTGTGTTTTTTGGTGTGTATTTTGTCAAAATACACTCCAATTGCACTCACACCCAAAGGAATTGCATGCTTGGCTGAGCACTTGAATGGCAAGCTTTTGGAGATGGGGTACTCCGCCACCATAGCTTGTCCACCAAGCATCTACAAGTTAAAAGAAGCAAGAGAAACATGAGAAAAAAGTTAAAACATTGAAATTCTAAATATGAAGTAAATTATGAAGGGAATGAATTATGAAATTTGAAAGTTGAAACAAACTGAAGCTTACTTGGCATTTTGGTCATCCTATTCTTAATAGCCATGGTAAAACCAAATCTGCCACCTGCCATCCTATATATCTCCATTTCTTTAGCAATATCTTCACTTTCTTGCTTAGATGTCACAATCCTTTCAATACAAGTGAAGAATCTATCCATCACCTTGACATCAAATCTGAAACCTAGGAGTAAGAAAATGTAGGGTTGAGGTAGAGACTTGCACCATGAATGGGGTGATGGAAGGTATTGTTCCATCGCTCATCAATCACTCTCCATAGCAACTGTTGTTTCTCAAACCCCTCATCCCCCTTATTTTCATAGTAAGCACGAATGGCTTTTTTGGCCCTATCCATGGCCTCATACAAGTATTCCATTACGGGCTTGTCTCCATCAACCAAACCGTAGGACCTTTACCAAAGGTTTCGAAATAGCACACACCTCCTCTACTCCTACCCAAAAGCTTTGATCATATGAAACTAGTCTGCAATGTGCATATGCCCTCTCTCACTAGCTTGTGGCTAATAGATAAAGCACACCATTCTTGTGAAAGAAACATGGTCTTCACATCCCACATATAATTCAACAGACACTGAAGCCTCCTCCACTCCTGCCCAAAAGCTTTGATCATATCAAGCTAGTCTGCAATGTGCATATGCCCACTCCCACCAGCTTGCGGCTATTACAGATAAAGCACGCCATTCTTGTGAATGAAATATGGTCTTCACACCCCACATAGACTTCAATAGAGACTAAAGAGATATGAAACTAGTGGCAAATCGTGTAATGGCAGGACGCACCAACTCTTTGTTGTTTGTGAATCTTTTCATCAAGCTAAGCACAAATGCATGATTATATATAAATTTTGTTATGCTCTTGAATGATTCAACAATATCCCTCACAAAATGAATCTTCCCTATATCCTCCAACATCAAGTCAATGCAAGTGCAACAAAAGGTGTCCAAAACAAGTTAGGACACCTCTCCATAAGCAACCTGCCAGCAACAACATAATTTGCAGCGTTGTTCGTTATGAATTGGGACAACATTTTGTGGACCTACTTCCTGAATGAGGGTGTCCAAGTTTCCAACAACTCACATAATAAATATGCATCTTTAATCTATGCAGATGCATCAACAAATTTCAACATTGTCCCCTTGGGACAACTAACCAAGAAGTTAAGAAGGGTCCTACCCTTCAAGTTAGTCCAACCATTTGACATCATTGTGCATCCAGTGTGTTCCCATGATGCCCTAAACTCCTCCAATCATAATGCCCTAAAATCCAGTGTGTGAAATCAACCTTTTCATTTTGAAGAAGGAGGCCCTCTCAACTTCGCAAAGGTAGGAGCTTTGTACCCCAGGCCAACAACAACAACAACAACAACATCAAACATAGCTTGGTAGAATGGATTGGTCTTGGCAATGTTGAAAGGAACATCACTCCATAGAAGACACTTATTGACCAACTCGTCAACTTCCTCCTTTTTTTTTTTGAAGTGTCGATTTGATTCCATGTTGTGCACTAGGTGTGGTTCTAGGAACAAAAAAATATGAGAAAGTTGAGGGGTTGGGCCATGTGGATGTGGAATGTGATGCTGAAGAACCAATCTCACTTCCCCTCACTCCTCCCCCCTACAATTTGACATTTACTGCTGCCTTGTTGTCTTTGGCATCATCTTTATCATGCAGTTATTTAATGGCCTTCCGGGTGTTTTCTGGAGTTGCATCTGGGCAAAGTTGTATATTTTTCTTCGGAATTTGCCCTAGATGGAATTTTAATTTGTTGACACCCCTTGACATATGCTTGCCACACAACATGCAAATAAAATATTGTCTATTGACCCCGCCCCACCCCCTTAGATACAGGATCATGTTCACCATATTCCCACAAAGGGTCCAAATGCCTCGACATTTTTTTTGAAACTTGAACTTGAATTTGGACCTAGGGCACAAAAAAATTGAAAAAAATAAAAATTTTCCCATCACATAAGAAGCAAACATAATTGTAATTGTTAATTTAAAATTTTAAATGCCTCTTCTCACTCACTGAAGTTAACATTGAACACACTCAGATTCGTTAAACAAGGGTTTGAATTTTTGAATTTTTTAAACATGTAAACAATCTAGGGTAAACAAAGTTTGAAATGTTTTGATTCAAATTTCAAAGCAACAAAAAACAAAAAACAAACTGATCGACATATTTAAAAAATTATGTGTTACAGAGACTCGGAGAGAAATTAAAATACATACCTGGCACCTGCAAAATGGAACACTGAGATTCTCACGTTGAGTAGTGGACAAAACTCCAAATCCACGCCCCAAAACTGGTAAATCTTCTCCTCTTGGGAAGTGACAAACACTTCCTCTCTTCACAGGGATGAATGGCAAATGTTAAAGTGCGAAATGAATGGTTTTTTCAGCGTTTTCCTAACTTATATGCACCCCGGACTCCTATCACGATTTTTTCGATCGACTCTCGATGTTATCGCGAGTTTAACGATATAATCCCGAGTTTATTGTTTCTGAAAAAATTGTGAAAAACTCAGCCTATAACATCGGCGGGTTTAAAAAATCACAAGTTGATGATTTAATCACAATTTTATTGCGGATTTTTCCACAGAGACAAGGGTAACCCACCTCTAACCCAAGAGTTGACTCAAAGGTCTAAAATGACGTAGAAATTCTTTCTGCACATTATGCCTTGGTATTGACCCATGTGAGAGCCGGAACAACTTGGGGGACTTTAAGGGCAATGATGCAAAGTGGACCTACTTCACTACAAGCAACCTAACTTTACACAAGATTGGCTGAAATGTAGAGTGCTCCAATTCTGATGACACCTACCATTCTCCAAGGTGAGTATGTCCAACAAGCAAGGGTTGAAGGCTGGATGCTCCATGAGATGTGTCCAGCACTCCTGCCGTAGAGGCCTCCAATGCTACAATGCTTCTGCATAAGCCATGTGTACCTCTAGGTCAACCACGCCTACATGATCACTCCTTAACCCCAGCTTCCTCAAGTCAAGCACAGGTCTCCATGCAAGCAATCAAATGTCCCTGTGCCATTTAGGGCTCATTGCTCTCCTCCAAGATGCCCAAAGCTTCTCCTAGGTAAGTTGCCCTCTTTCTCCAAGATAAGTCATCTTCCTAAGCAAGCAAGCAACCTTCATGTGCATGCTCCATGAAGAAGGCAACTAAGCTGTATAGGTCTTCAACACCCTAATGAAGTCTGCGACATGAGCATCAGTCAAGGACCAAGGCATCATAATCCAAGTGTAAGCTCTCTCCAATGTATATTCCCATCATAAAACAACTAGGGGTAATCAACACAGCATGCACCCCACATCACATGAAGCACCCTTAGCACAGTGTAACCACTTTTTAAGTAGCTTTAAAGGCTAACGGGCTGCTCTATTGTCTGTTTGGAAACCTTCTTTGTAGATTTCAATCTTCATCTCCACTCTGACTGGATTCTGTTTAATATCTAGTCATCCCTGCTCTGATTTTATATTACAGATTGTGATTGTGATTGAGGAGTCCGCTGCATTGGTGGCACAATCATCTGTTTGATTGGCATGGAGCCCCTTTGTTTGCATAAAATACTATACGAACTGTAAAGGACTCTACATTAATTGTATTTGTAGATACCCTGTTTGTGGGGAACTGACACATTAAATGCCTTTGGAAGATGACTTTCCACTGGTTCCCCTTATACCAGATGGCTCTTGTTCATTTAGAATCAAGCCAGTCTAGTCATGTATGCGTGGCTATCTGCATGTTCTGTAGAACAAATAATGATTTTTATAGCTTTTGCTGTGATTTAATTGTCTTGGATAAAGTAGATATGCAAATATTTGTCCCTTTTCTTGGATTATGTTTTCCCATTCTGATGCTTCTGTTAATTTGAAATGAGTGTAAGACTCGGTGAATATTACATTTGTAAATTTGGTGACTTACAAATTAGTCCATAGCTTTTTAGAGTGGCCATTGTGCTTCATGGAATTTGGATTTTCCATGGTCTGAGCTGTTTTTCATTATTTGTGCAGCGTGTTACAAGACCAAGAGGAGGTTATAACGAATGGTTGAGATGGCTTCCTGTTTCCCTTCACAAAAGGCTGGATTATCTGATAAGACATATTTGTGCTGATTTACCACTTATAAATCATTTCAAAGGAAAACTGTTGGCACCTTCTACTTTGGCACAAAGGACTAGTGCAAATTCTATATCTGTTCCAGAAGCTGATGCAAGGCAGATTGCAGCAATGGCTCGTGAAATTACGGACAAGTATGTCTTTGTCTAATTTTTACTGTCTTTTGCATGCAGGGAAACATTTATAGCTTGCCTTGTTGGGGTTAAGTAAAGTTTTACAGCTTTCTTTGCAGCTAACTCCTTCAATTGACACCTATGCAGAGGCCTCCGAAATCCAAAGAAAATAATGCCACAACAAATAGCTATATAAAATCAAAATCATTGCCTATATTGGGATCCTCCTCGTCAAGATCCTCCTCTAACCATTAAAATAAGTTAGAAAAAGCTTAACATCCTAATCAATGACTTTGCTTGAGTGAAGTGCACATTTTTGCTATGGTCATGAAGGAGGAGCTCAACAATCAATGCCACCAACATCGAGGTACATAGAGGGCTTGGTGGCCTTGATTAAATGTTAGTTCCATACCCTCGTACATCACAAAATCTAGTAGAAATGTTGCAATCTTGCCAATCTTGAAATCCTGAAATGTGTTAAGTCTGCTGGATTTTGAGTGGGATCTAAAATTCTACTTTCTCCATATGAAATCCGATGAGGTGGGACCCACTCTCAAACATCCTAAGTCCATTAATGGTAATGCTAAAAATTTAAGTAAAAGATTTTCATTCTTTTACACAAAAAATTAATATTACCATTCACTACTAGGGTATGTATCTCATGAGGTGAATCGTGGGAAACGAAAACAATAGATTTCCACTTGTTTGCTTGATGGAAATAGTCAGAGTATCCTCACAGCTCAATCCCCTAACTCTTAAAAAATTAGTGTTAAAGGAAAAAGAAAATGGTAATAAGTTGAAATTGACAGAGATATGGTGATAATTTCAAAATTATCGCAATAATTACCGAAGTTATTGTGATAGTTTTATTTTTTATTTTTAATTAGTTATGAGGAAAATCTGGGCAGATCAACCCGAAGGGATCACGTCTTGCCAGCCAAACTAGCAGAGCCTAACTCCAAGGGTGTCGAGGAGAATTGACCCTTTGACCTCCCATTGGCAAGATACTTTAGCAATGGGAACTTGACCAATTGAGCTAACCCTCGGGGCTTATTGTGATAATTTCAAAAGGGAAAATTATCAGGATAAATACCGCTGATATTATTGTCGAAGTTGGTTTTGGCGATATTAACGTGATAATTCTGATATTATCGCGATTAGTGCAACACTTACTGAAAGTTGTACTTTAAAACATATTAGACAAGTGAGACGGTGCATCCTAGAATCAATACAAGCTTTACACACAACGGAGTTGCCCTGCAAGCAAGGACTCGTGAATCATTTTGTGACCATCTTTTATAAATTTGTTTATTGTTTATATATAGTGTGCTTACCTGCATTGATGTTCTACGATGTGTTATATTATCTCTTGATTACAATCTTATTTGTAATCTAACAAGGGTATTAGAGCTGGTAAGCCATACATGTGTGGTTACCATGAATAGAAAATATCACTTTCAGATTGCTCTCAGCCAACGTGGAATAGAGATTTCTGCATTGTATTGTTGGAAATTTATATAGTGGTCTGTAGTGTTCAACAAAATCAGACCAACTTTTTGAAAGAGGAAAATGGCAGGCATTATCAAGGATATTGTGCCCAGTTGTTTATGGGGGGATTCCAACAAACATATCCATGGGGTCAAACCCTGAGTTTAAACTTTTAAGCAACTTCTATACTGTTCTTTGAGTGATTTTGGTTAGAGCCCACATTGGTGGTTATTAGGTGGGCTTGTGGTCCCACATCTTATTGATTAGGGGTAGCCAATCTAATCCCTAGGTCTATATATTTGTGTAATGTCCCCAATTGATTAATTTCCCATGGGAGGACGGAATAACCTATCCAACCTGTTTGTTTTTGTAGCTTGGACAGGTGTTCTAGTCTCTATTAGTGTCTACGAGGCTAAGGAACACATGAGGATAATTATTTCCAAGACCCAAAAAAGTTTTCCAAGGAAAATATCTTAATTAGATTAATTAGTCAATTTTTAATTATTTTCCTAAGTCCAACTTAGGAAAAGTGGTTAATTAAATCAAATTAATTGAGACAAATCGATTTTGCTCTAGTGACTTCCAGAAAAGTCATTTGATGGGGTCAAAATGATCTTAGCCATTGATTGGAGTTAGATTGTGGCCGTTGATTCGTCAACGAGAGATTATAAGAGGATATCGATGGGGCACTTGGAGATCACATTCAAGACACAAAATTGTAGTGACAACAAGGGCGTATTGATAGCGCAGAGGACACCAGTAGTGTGGTTCCAGCCATTGTATTAAACACTGGAACTAGTGACCGGACCAGTGATGAATCGGGTTTCTGACTAGAGCCGTTCTAACTGGTACTGGTCAGGTCTAAACGAACCGGTTTAAAAAAAATACATTAAATAATTATTTTTTAATAAAAAAACTATTTTTAAGATTTGCAACCATGATTCCAAACCAATAGAGACAAAATATGCAAAGTTTGCTCATTTATATACCATGTGAAGGTGAATATATCAAAATGGCACGGAGTGCAATACATATCATCATAAAATACATAAGCAATGAGGCTCCAAATGGCCCATAAAATCCAAAAACAATGCTACAAGCTATGAGGCCATTTGCCTAATACAAGACTACAAGTCTAGCGTCTAGAATCTACAGTGTACACATGAATCATGATCAATCATCAAATTCATCACCACTACTAGACACAAGATCAACATCGACAATTGCATAGACATCATCTGGATCAGAGTCTGAGGATGCCTCAGCCTCATCTGCAACCTCAATACCACTGCCACCAATAACAATAGAAGTGGACCTAATGGAAGCACGAGTTACTCGAGCTGCATGACTAGTGCCTTCCATTGGTTGTTTGCCTTTCCTTGATGCAGCTACCAATCCTGGGTCTCCGTCTGATGGTGCGACCAAATCTGCTTCAAGTTCATCCCCCGCTAATGCTGCTTCATTATCAAAATCTGCCTCAAACACTGGATCTTCAGTCTCCTCCACCCATTCTGATGTTGGATCAATATCGTCCAACACAATGGGGTCTAGATCAGGTGTTTTGTTCATTAGTTGGTTCCACCTCAAGCGAAGGTTGTATTGCACGAACACAAGATCATTTAACCATTTATGTTTCAAACGATTTCTCTTCTTTGTGTGTATGCGCTCAAAAACAGACCAATTGCGCTCACAACCTGAAGCACTACAAGTTTGGCTGAGGACTCTAATTGCAAACTTTTGCAATTGAGGACATTAGTTGCCAAATGACTCCCACCAATGTGCTGCAAATAAAAAGACATTAATTAGTAACATAATTCATTTCATTACTTATTTACAAATAATTTAACTTGAAAAGAAAAACAAATTGGAATTGCTTACCTGGTTGATCCACATCTCTTGCCATTTTTGCCAAGTTATTTCCAAAGGTACCAGTTGCCATACTGAAAAGAGTAAGTCGTTTATGTGTTTTCAACAGGTCTGCACGGATAGAGACCATGCGCTCCAAGCAATCAATCAATCCAGCTTTGACCTCCCCATCCCGCTGATCTCCTAGCCGAGCTTTATAATGATACTTTGGGTTCAAAAAATACCCAACAACATGTATAAGACGATGGAGTTGATTGTTCCATATGTTATCAATGATCTCCCATATATGGCCATATTTAGCTAACTTGTCCTTGTAAAGTGCCCGTATCTGCTCCTTTGCTTGATCCATAGCCTTATAAATGTATCCCATTGCCATCTTTTCCCCATCCACAGTCCTTAGCACCTTAACAAGGGGCTTAGTATTTTTTACAAGCTCTGAAGACCTTATCCAAAAATAATTGTCAAAGACTTTCTTTTTGGTGTCTTTTCCATCTTGTCTATGAGCCCACTGAGATTCAGTCCAATCATCAGAAGAAAACATTTTCTGTAGGTTTTTCTGTTGGGAATTGAGACATTGCAATGTGAGGAAGTGAGTTGCAAATCTCGTAATTGCAAGCCTAACAAGCTCTTTGCCCCCAATGTTTTTTGTCATTAGGCTCAATACCCATGAGTGGTTGTAAATGTATTTTGTAATGCACTTGCCATGCTCTACAATGTTTTTTACCCTCTCCACTTTGCATATGTCCTCAAGCATGAGGTCTATGCAATGTGCAGCACATTGAGTCCAAAATATGGTCCTATATTTGGACTCAAGCATCTTTCTAGCATGAACATAGTTTGAGGCATTATCTGTGATGACTTGCACAACATTCTGCTCCCCCACTTCCTGAATAATCTCATCCAAAAGCTCAAATAGAAGGGTTGCATCCTTCACCTTATCAGATGCATCAACTGATCTCAAAAACATCGTTCCTTGAGGGAAAGAAACAAGGAAGTTAATGATAGTGCGGTTCTTTCCATCAGTCCATCCATCTGACATGATGGAACAACCTGTTTTGAGCCATGACTCTCTATAGTCAGCCAAATACTCATCAATGGAACAAATCTCTTTTTGCAAAAGAGATCCCCTCAATTCATGCACACTATGGCCTTTGAAGTGCTTTCCTGCAGCTAAAACAGAGTCCCACATAGCTTGGTAATAAGGTGAGCGAGCAACATTAAATAGATATTTGCATCATACCACCATCTATCAATGTACTGATAAGAAGTTTCTTTGCATTGTTTTTTCCAATGTTGATCCAAAGTGGGTTGACGACTTGGCTGGGAGTAAGTGGCTGTGGGATTAGCAGTGGATGAGAAATAACTCTGGATCTTGGGTCTCTTTGTTGGTTTTGATTTTTGGCCAACAGGAGGAACATAGTGAAAGGGGTCATTGGTGGAAGGGATAGAAGTGGAGTCTTGAATCTCATAATCATCATACCCACTCTGTTTCATGGTTTCTATTAATTCCCTCTTCCTTGCAATTTCATCTTGGATGGCCTTCTCCCTAGCCTTAGTCTCCTCAAACTTTTCAAACTTGGCAAGGTATTATGCCCTAACAGGACCTATCACTTCATTAGGTGCATCACATGGCTTTACTTGGCCTCTTATCCCAACCAAGTGTTGTTTCAATCTAAGAATACCCCCACCTCCAATAGGTTTTTCACAAAATTTGCATATTGTCTTTCCATCAACCACATCACAATGGGCCCATGCATTGTCCTTGGCTTTTGGAGCCATCTTGACTTGAAATAATTGAAATTTGGAAATAAATCTGCCATTTAAAAAAAATTGCAGCTAAGATAAATGGAAAAACAAAGCTAAATTTAGGAAACAAAGTGCACATTCAAACATATAAAATTTGATAGCAATAGCATAGTTAAACACATAAAAATATTAATACATGAACAACAATGAAATGAGAGATTTTTCAAGTGAAAATCCTTGCCTGGAAATGCAAACTAGCTTCCTTAGCCTCCTATTGAAGATGCCAACTCTACTGACAACTCCAAACTATCTCCAAAATAGCTCCAACTCCAACTCCAAGCATCCAAGATCACTGCTCCAGCAAACACTCAACACTCTCCAAGCTCTCAATCAAACTCACAAAAGCTCCAAATGAGATGGTGTGAGACAAATGAGAGGCTGCCCCTGCTTATAAAGAATTGGGGAGGGCGTTTTTGGAGGGAAACAACCCTCCCCTTCCCTCCAAATCAACCCTAAGCCGACAAACTGTCCGTGCGTGGGTCCCAATTGCGGGTTAGCAGTTGACCGGCCGGTTAAGGACGAAACTGGCCAGTTTAGGGAAAAACTGGCCAGTTCCATCCTTAACCGGTTGGTTAGCACTAGTTTGACTGGATTTTTGTGCGAAGGAGGGTGTTAAACCCAACTTTTTGGCCAGTTTTGACCGGCTAGGCCTCTGACCGGCTGGTTTGACCGGTTACCGGTTCAAACCGATCGATTTTTAATACTATGGTTTCAACAGAGAAGTTGAGGAGAGAATTTCTAGAGAAATTTTGCACTGAGATTCCAGTATTTCGAGAAAAGGAAGGAGGCTGGATTATTATGCAGAGAGAAGGCCGAATTAGGCAGTGCGTATAGCCAGTTCAACCAGTGCAAGTAGCCAAAGGCTCGATTCAGTTGCCAGTTGCTGGATATCTTTCCAGAGGCAGAGCAAGTGGGTTTATTAGGTTGCTAAAAGTAGAATTATACACAAGATTAATTTTCACGGAGGCAATGCGAGTTTTTGGGTGGTGGCCAATTCGTACTCTTCTGTCTGCTAGTGGGAATTTCTGGAGGAGGTGTGAATAACCTGGGAGCAGTGTTATCGGAATTGAACCGGTTCCAGAAAACCGGCCGGTCCGACCGGTTTGGAGGCAAAACCGGTCCGAATCGAAAATAACCAGTTCGATACCGAACCGACCGGTTTCGGCACCGAACCGGCCGATTCCACTGGTTCAGAAGCCTAGCCATTAAAAAAAAAAAAAAAATTATTTTTCCTAGTTACTAATGCTACCCTAGGCCCCCCCTAAATCTACTTAAACACCCCCACCCCCTCTATTTTTTAGCAATTCTTGGGCTGAGTTTAGTGAGGAGAAATCAGAGAGTTTTTTGTAGGGTTGTTCTAAGGGAGATTTTTGCAGATTTGAAGAGCGGATTGGAGTCTTGGAGAGTTGTTGGGTTGGCAGATTTTCGAGGTACTTCAAAGATTTTTTTTTTCCCAAAGATCTTTGGGTTTTCTTCAGTGGTTTTTGCAACTGGTGGAAGATTTTTTTTTTAAAATTTTGTTGGGGCCGCTACATAGTTGATTTCAAAAGATATTGAAGTTGATTTTATCCAAAATTTTAGAGGGTAAATCAAGGGCCATGGGAGTCAAGCCATAATCCCATTGCATACTTGGATGCTACTCATTCTTCAGATGAGGATAAGGAGGATGATCAGGATGATGATTCTGATGATGATTGATGATTGATGATTTGATCATTGATTTGTTGTCGCTGTAGCTTGAAGTATTGTAGGTTGTAGTATAATACTATGATCTATGATGTTATTTTGGACTATAAAGGCCTTTTAGAGCCCGCTCCTTGATGTTTGTAACATTTTTGTTTCAACGATGTTTTGCACTAAGTGCTATTTTGGTTGTATGCACTATTACTTGCTATATAAATGAGAAATTTTGCATATTTTTGTATAAATGGTTTGGATTCATATGGATGCACATGAATATATCTGTTTTTTCTTTAAAATATGAATATTTTATGTGTTTTTGGTAAATCGGTTTTTTTTTTTCCAGTTTTTTCCTGGTTACGGTCTGGTTCCGACCGATTCCCGGTCCACAAGGTTTCCCTGTTCGATGACTGGTTCGGTTCCAATAACATTGCCTGGGAGAGGCCGCGTGGATTTGCAGAGGGAGACTTTTGTTTTTCTAGTAAGAGTGGAGAAAAATATTTGCTGGAGCTTTGCCAGTGTAAGGGAAGCAATTGTTGTAATCCTTAATTTGCTAAAGATTTATTAATAATATAAACGCTCATTTGCAGAACTGGTTTTCCCCACATTGGGGTTTTTCCAGGGACTATTGTCCAAAAATATCGGTGTCTAAATTTTCACGTGTGCACATTATTTTCTCAGTTCCCGTTTTTATTGGTGAAAATTGCAGTAGTGATTTTATTCATTTTTTGCTGTAATTAATTTCTGAAGACAAATAATTTGCATAAGATAGAGAAATAATTTCTAGTAGATGCAATTAAGGAAATTTCACATGGTTTCAGAGTAGAACTAAAGCGCAGGGGATTTACCAGAAGTAGATCAACGCAGGGCACGAGAAGAGAAAACGAGGGTTTGTAAAACCCAGTTTGAACCTCTCCAGATTTATTGAGTTTTGTACAGTTTCCAAGAGTTTCAAGAAATGATCTCAACATGTTTGAGAGATCAGGATAGGTTGGATGAAGCCTGGATTTTTGGTGTCTGGAAAGCCAGGATTATCTTGTTGTTGGAAGAAAATTGTCTCAAGGAGTATGCGACTAGTGTGATAGCCATACTAATGGATCCAACATAACTTTCAACATACAAGAAGGAAGATGCCAAAGCTAGGAGGAGTATCCTTGATGGAGTAAAGGACCATATAGTTCCACATATCGCTGAGTTAGATACAACAAAGAAAATGTGGGACGCACTTATGAAACTGTTCTAGGATGCTACCACAAATAGGAAGTTGATCCTTATAGAGAAGCTGAGAAACACAAAGATGAAGAAAGGGGAAAGCCTTGTAAGTTATCTCACCAGAGTCAAAGCAGTGACGGATGAGTTAGCAGCTGTTGGTGATAAACCGGATGATCATGAGTTCATGAGGATCGCATTGAATGGATCTCAAAGCAACGGGATCCGTTCGTTCAAGTTATTAATGGACGGGATACACTACCAAGTTGGGATCACCTATGGAGTGATTTCACTCAGGAAGAGCTTAGATTAAGCCTTTTCAGTGGCAGAAACAATGTTAAAACTTAGAAGCGCGAGGATGACGAGAACGTGGCACTAGCAGGAAGGGCAAGGCCAAGAAGGGCTTGAATAAAGGGTCCAAGTGAGAGAAGAAGAAAAAGTACTTGAGTAATATCAAGTGCTTTGTTTGAGGTCAGCAAGGACACTATGTCAGCCAATGTCCAAATACGAAGAAAGTAGAAAAGAAGGGGAAGCAACATACAACAACTTCAATGGACATTGAGGACTTAACTTTGAGACTAGAGGATGAGTTCGCTCTCATATCTTGCTTCTCTAGCTCTACTGCTATTGGTGTATGGTAATTGATAGTGGAGCGTCATGCCACATGATGGGAGTTAGAGAATACTTTTCCATTTATCAACAAGAGGAGATGGGCTTCCAGATTTAGATGGGGAACAAGTCCGAGTGTACTCCAGCTGGGAGAGGGAATGTCAATATTCAGAGGGAGTTAGGCAAGAATACTAGTGTTACAGATGTGTTGCACGTGCTAGTTTAGGAATGAACCTGATTTTAGTTTTTGCACCTTAGGACAAGGGATATGATGTCTACTTTCAAGGGCAGAAGGTGTATATTAAACTCTAGGATTGGAAGACGGTGAAAGTGATTGGGGTTAGAAGCGACAAGCTATACAAGTTGTTAGACGCTCCAAAGGCACTAATTAGCAACAACAGTGGAAAAGGAGTGGGAGAATTATCGCATAGGAGGATGGGACACATACACCATGGAGCACTTAGGTTGCTTAGGGAGACCGTGACAGGGGTTCCATAAATTAGCACGAAACATGATGATGTGTGTAGAGGGTGCATGCTTGGGAAACTTGTGAAAGCAACGTTCCCAAGGAGTGATAGTAGAGCCAAGGGTGTGCTTGAGTTGATACATTCTGATATATGTGGCCCTTTGTCTACAAAATCTCTCAAGGGTTAGAAGTATTTCATAACCTTCATTGATGACTTCTCCACGAAAACCTAGATATATTTCTTGAAGACAAAGGACAAAGCCTTCAGTCGCTTCCAGAAGATTAAGGTTCTTGCGGAGAACATGACAGAGAGAAAAATAAAGGTTCTTCGTATAGATAATGGAGGTGAGTACACAAATAAGGTCTTCATGGAATTCTGTGTGAAGGAGGGCATCAAGAGAGAGTGGGCAACTCCATATAACCCACAACAGAACAGTGTCGCAGTGCGGAAGAACAGGTTGATTGTTGGAGCAACAAGGGCGATGCTGTGTGATTAAGACATGCCTAGATTTCTTTGGGCAGAGGAATGTAGTACGACAATGTATATTCAGAACAAAGTTCCTCACAAGGTGTTGGGGAAGATGATACCCGAGGAGGATTTTATAAGAAAGAGGCCAGAGGTTGGACACTTCAAAACCTTTGGCAACATAGCTTATTGTCATGTGCTAGATGAAAAACGTACCAAGTTAGATTAGACTGTGGAGAAGGGATATTTTGTTGGGTACAACGAAACATTCAAGGCATGTAGGATTTACATTCCTAGTAGCAGAAAGATTATCGTGAGACGAGATGTAAAATTCTAGGAGGAGAAAGCCTTTAGAAGATCTCGCGAGCTACCAACAGATGATCAGAGTGGGCCAATAGAAGCTCTAAGAGTTGAACAAGGATCTCAGTCTCAAGGTACTAGTACTGTGAAAATTCCTAAATAGAACCCCAACTGTAGTAACTTATATTATTTATTCTACTTATTAATTCATAAACAAGTTATTTACGGTGTTACACAATAAATATCGAAATAAATTCTACTGCAGCCTTCACAATTAAAATACTGTGGAAGTTAAATGTAAGGAAAAATACTAGCACAAGTACAATCACAAGGACACAATTATTTTTGGACAATTGTCCCTGGAAAAACCCAATGTGGGAAAACCGGTGCAGCAAATGAGGGTTTCTTTATTATTCTTAAGCGAAATCTCATGTACAAAATACAACTAGCAAAATACAAGAGGAATTTCTATGATAAATTTTACAGACAATTTTCTCACACTTCACAGTGAAATTCTGACTCTGGAGAGGACCTGCTGCCCTCACTGCGTCACCCTATGTGCAGTCCCAGCATCATAGCCTCTGCGCTGTCCCTGTCCCAACGTCACAACCTCTGTGTTGTCCCTCCTCTGTGCTACTTCTTCCGGTCTAATCTTGCACTCCTGACTATTGCTGATGCCCTCTCTCTCCAACTTGCAACTCTCCCTCTGATTCGATTTTCTCTTGCTGAACTTCAGCCAGTGAGAAAATCAATCTGCTTGGGAAACTGAGTATATGCCTGGTGTATTTCCAAATGCCCATCAAAGTCCTTATAATCTTTTTGTTGAGAAATCGACGACTCAGATTAAAACATAATCAAGGGCACTTGATCTTCATCTTTTTCTAGAAGATTCACACCTAGTTCTATTAATATACTTTAATAATTATAATTCCCTAAGTTTAGACTTAGGCTACCATTTAAAATAATTAATTATTTTAATAAAACCTCATCCGGGTGGAATTTCCCAAAACGCTTTTTGGGTATTTTGGAATACACGTGTTTAAGCCTCTGTGCAAAATTTAAGACTTAGAGCACATTCAATGCTACAAGAAATCAACACTCCCTCTTAGCAAGGAATGTGCTCTAGTAATGCAACCTGCTTAAGCGTCATCCTAACTTTGTAACATCTCTCTTTGCGCTGTTGATGTTTGACACTGCTGTCCACCAACTACTGCGCTTTTGCATCTATGCTGCTATTGACCCTGCATACTGCTGCCAACTACTACATCTACACTACAACTCTCTCGCATCTGTTGCTGCTGCAATATAGGACCCATCTGATTCTGCTACTGAAATGGGTTCTCTACCATACCCATCTGCGCCCTGAACTAAATGAACTTAGCTCTTCCTAGAGCCTTTGTGAGTATGTCTACTACTTGATCTTATGTGGGGACATACTGCAGCTGTACTGCCCCATGCTGAACACAGTCTTTTGATAAAGTGACATCTGATATCTATGTGTTTCGACCGATCATGAAATACTGGATTCTCAGAGAGTTTGATACAACTCTAATTATCACAGTAAACATTGGTCGCTTCCATCCTCTTCCTGAACAAGCTCCCAAGCAACTTTCTAAGCCATATAGCTTCGCACATTGCTGAGCTTAGAGCTACCGACTTCTGCTTCGTGTTGCACCAAGAGATCATTCCTGATCCAACGCTGAAGCAGTACCCAGAGGTAATTTTTCGATCTGCTGAACTACCTGCCCAATTTGCATCTGTGAACCCGCTCAATATGACATCATCTCCTTGGGTGTATTTCAACTCATTTCCCACTGTTCCACTCACATATCTGAGAGTGTGCCTAGTTGTCGCCCAATGTACCCTTTTCGGTTCCACCATGAACTGACTAAGGGTGTTGACAGCGAAACAAATGTTTGGCCTAGTGTTGACCAGATACATGAGTGACCCAATGAGCTATCTGTACAATCTGGGGTCTACTTCCTTGTCTCTTGATGCATCTATTTTCTTCTAGTTGGTGATCATAGGCGTCCCCATGGGTCGGCAATCCTGCATTCTGAATCTCTTCAGAACCTCTGTAGCATATCTTCCTTGCCCAAGGAAGATCTCCCCATTTTTCTGTCAAACTTCCAACTCTAGAAAATAATGCATCAACCCCATATCCTTCATGTTGAATTCTGCTTCAAGATTCTTCTTGCAGTCCTTTATAAGCCTAGATGACCCTGTAAGAAAAAGTCATCTACGTATAATACCAGAATAAGTGGCTCATTCTTCACCATCACTCTTAATGAATCCCAACTGCAACAAGTAACTATCAATTCGACCATACCATGCTCTGGGTGCCTGCTTGAGCCCATATAGGGCTTTCTTCAACCTGCATACATGAGTTCTCTTCTCATGAGCCTCGAAGCCTTTAGGTTGTTCTATATACACCTCCTCTTTTATCACCCCGTTCAAGAATGTTGTCTGGACATCCATTTGGTGAATCTCCCATCCCATCTGATCTGCTAGGGATATAACATATTTGATAGAGGTATATCTAGCTAAAGGGGCGAAGGTCTCCCCATAGTCGATTCCTTCCTTTTGTGCGCACCCCTTTGCCACGAACCGAGCCTTATACTTCTCTACATTGCCATCTGCAGCGTACTTGGTCTTGTGGATCCACCTTGATCCTACAACTGATCTATCCTCTAGTCTGGGTACCACTTCCCAGACATCATTCGTCATGATAGAACTGTATTTTTCTACCATGGCATCCACCCATACTTGGTGCTGTACGGCTTCCTAAAAATTGGAAGGTTTTTCAACCTGTGCTACCAAGGATTGGTATCTGTCAGGTTGCCTATGCTGCCTTTTGTTGGTTCTGGGAGCTCCAACAAACTCCTTTGCGTCCCTCATTGTCTGCCGTACTACCCTACTGCTTCTACCATTGGTGGTAGGAGGCTCACTCAAATCCTCCTCCTGTTCTTGCTGTTCCATCTGTTGAGAACTCCCAGGATCTCCTACTCCCGAGGAAATGCTGGTACTAGTCACTGTACTCGATCCTGGTGTCTGTCCCCCTGCTTGTCTACCCTGATGCTATTGGACTAATGGGACATCCGCTGATTGATCTTTTGCTGACATCTCACAAGATTTCGTGAAAGCTCTATCTTCCATGAACTTTTCATCTCGTCTTACTACAATTTTCGCTATTGCTAGGAGTGTAGATTCTGTATGCTTTTGAGGTCTCGCTATACCTACGAGATACCCCTTTTTTGCAGTCTGATCCAGTTTACTATGCTTCTCGTCTGGAATGTGACGATATGCCACACTTCCGAATATCCTGAGATGACTCACTTCCGAATTTCTCCCTATGAAGACACCTTTAGGTGTTTTCTTCCCCAATGCTCTGTGAGGAGTTCTATTCTGAATATACACCGCTGTGTTGCATGCCTCTGCCCATAAGAATCTAGGCAAGTCCTGGTCATATAACATAGCCTTTGCCGCTCCAACAATAGTTCTATTCTTTCGCTCCGCTACTCCGTTCTGTTGTGGATTATATGGACCTGTCCACTCCCTTTTGATGTCCTCCTTTGTGCAAAAATCTGTGAAGTGTTTGTTCGTATACTCTCCACCATTATCTGAACGCAATACCTTTATCTTTTTCCCTGTCATGTTCTCTTCGAGAGCCTTAAACTCTGTGGACTGATCAAAGACCTCAGCCTTGGTTTTCAAGAAATAGATCCAGTATTTTTTAGAGTGATCATCAATAAAGGTGACAAAGTATTCGCCACCGCTAAGAGCTCTTGTGGACATTGGGCCACAAATATCTGAGTGTATCAATCTCAATACGCCTTTCGCTCTGTTGTCACTTCTAGGAAAAGCTGCCTTAGCTTACTTCCCTGGTACGCATCCTTTGCATACATCATCATGTTCAGTATTGAGGACTGGAACTCCTGTAATAGTCTCTCTGAGCATCCTCAGTGCTCCATGGTGTAAGTGTCCCATTCGCCTATTCCATAGATCATTCAGTTCCTTTTAACCATTAAGATTGCTGCCTATTAGTGCCATTGGAGACTCGAGCTGCAATCTATACAATCTGTTGCTTCGAGCTCCATTTAGACTCATCTTCTTCCAACTTGGATGTTTGACGTACAACTTCCTTCCAATGAAGTATACATCGTATCCCTTGTCCTGTAACTGAGACACTGGAATTAGATTCATTCCTAACCTGGGCACATGCAATACATAAGTGGCTCTGATGCTGGTTGCTGCTTCCGTCTGAAACGCTATGGTACCTCTCCTTGTTGGAGTACACTTCGTTCTGCTTCCCATAGTGATCTGGAAGTCCATCTGCTCTTCTTGATAGCTCAAGAAGTATTCTCGTACTCCAGTCATGCGAGCTGAAGCCCCGCTATCAATATACCAAACACCTGCTGATGCTGAACTTGACAAGCATGCGAAGTCTTCTTCCAATTTGGAAGATAATTCAGAGACATCTTAATTTTCCACACTTATTTGTGCTATTTTTCCTTTCGATTTTCTTTTTTTTTTAAGTTCTACCCAGCAAAACTGCGTCCCACTTGAAGACTGCTTTGCGTTGAAATTGCCGCGTTACTCCCTTTGTCACTGGAAAATTTCGATATGGAAATCTTTCTCTATGTTGACTCACTTAGAGAGAAATTTTCCTGCGAATTTTTTTCCCTCCTGGACTGGACTGCGCAATCCCTTTGGGGATTCGATCTGCGACCTATGCAGCGCTTTGATCTCCCTCTTCTGTTCAACGCTGGCTCTTCTGGCTGTGCTCTCTTGCTTCACCTGAGCTCTGATACCATGTGAAAATTCCTAAATAGAACCCCAACTGTAGTAGCTGATATTATTTCTTCTACTTATTAATTCAGAAACAAGTTATTTACGGTGTTACGTAGTAAATATCGAAATAAATTCTACTACAACCTTTACAATTAAAATACTGCGGAAAGTAAATGCAAGGAAAAATACTAGCACAATTACAATCAAAATGACACTGTTATTTTTGGACAATTGTCCCCAGAAAAATCCAATGTGGGAAAACCAGTGCAGCAGTTAAGGGCTTATTTATTATTCTTCAGCAAAATCTCATGTACAAAATACAACCAACAAAATACAAGAATTTTTGTGAGAAATTTTACAGACAATTTTCTCACGCTTCATAGTGAAATTCTGACTCTGGAGAGGACCTACTGCCCTCACTGCGCAGTCCCAACGTCACAGCCTTTGCGTTGTCCTTGTCTAAGCGTCACAATCTCTGTGCTGCCCCTCCTCTGCACTGCTTCTTCCGGTCTAATCCTGCACTCTCGACTATTGCTGATGCCCTCTCTCTCCAACCTGCAACCCTCCCTCTGATTCGATTTTCTCTTGCCAAGCTTCAACGAGTGAGAAAATCGATCTACTCGGGCAACTGAGTATATGCCTAGTGTATTTCCAAATGCCCATTGAAGTCCTTCTTATAATCTTCTCGTTGAGAAATCAACGACCTGAATTAAAACATAATCAAGGGCTAAGATTAACTTGACTTGATCTTCATCTTTTTCTAGAAGATTCACACCTAGTTCTATTAATATACTTTAATTATTTTAATTCTTTAAGTTTAGACTTAGGTTGCCATTAAAAATAATTAATTATTTTAATAAAACCTCATTCGGGTGGAATTTCGCAAAACGCTTTCTGGGTATTTTGTTATACATGTGTCTAAGCCTCCTTGCAAAATTTGAGACTTAGAGCACATCTAATGCTACCAAAAATCAACAAGTACGAGTACATTGACTAATACAGGTACAGGTGGAGAGGAGAGTTCACAACAAATGGAGCAGTAGGGGCAAGATGAGGAGCATGAAGCTCCACCCATCTCCAGTAGAAGTAGAAACATGGAGGTGCTTCAGACATTGAGAGATGCGCAAGAGTTCGTGGGAGCTCCTAGAGCGAGCACCAGGGAGTGTAGACAACCGGGCAAGTATAAGACGTTGGTGACAAAGGTTATTGACAGAGCGCCTTCCAACTATCATGAGGCCGCGAAGCATCAGGGGTGGCAGGATGCAATGGTGGAGGGTTACAACTCCATCATGCTGAATGACGTATGGTAAGTTGTGCCTAGACCGATGGATAGGGCAATAGTTGGCTCTCGATGGATCTATAAGATCAAATATGTTGTAGATGGCAGTGTGGAAAAGTATAAGGTTAGGTTCGTGGCCAAGGGTTTTGCTCAGAAGGAGGGCATAGACTATGAGGAGACATTTGCTTCAGTGGCCAGATGCACTTCTATCAGGGTCGTGATCTCTCTAGCAGTGCAGATGGGATGGCAAATTCACCAGATGGATGTCAATACGACTTTTCTAAACAAAGTAATAGAAGAGGAGGTGTATATCGAACATCCAGAAGGATTTTAGACGCATGGGAGGGATACTCATGTTTGCAGGTTGAGGAAGGCACTATATGGACTCAAGCAAGCTCCCAAAGCATGGTATGGTTAGATCGACAGTTACTTGTAGCAAATGGGCTTCGTGAAGAGCGAGGTAGATTCTAACCTCTACTATTTGATGGTAGGAAGTGAGCCGCTCATTCTTGTACTCTATGTGGATGATCTATTTCTGTTAGGGTCATCAGGGCTCATAGAGGACTGCGAGAGGGACTTAGCAACAGAGTTCGAGATGAAGGTTTTGGGACTGATGCATTGTTTCCAGTACTGGAGTTATGGCAAACATATGGGGAGATCTTCCATGGGAAAGGGAGATATACTATGGAGATCTTGAAGAGATTCAAGATGCAAAATTGTAGACCCATGTCTACGCCTATGATTACCAACTGGAGGAAGATAGATGCATTAGAGGACGCAAAAATGGACCCAGCCTTTTATAGGCAGCTAATTGGCTCTCTTATGTATCTGGTTAGCACAAGGCCATACATTTGTTTCACGGTCAACACAATCAACTCATGGTGGAACCAAATAGAGTACATTGGACAACAACGAGACATGTACTGTGATATCCACAAGGTACAGTCAAGTATGGTTTGAGATATACTCGAGGTGATGGTGTCAGATTGATGGGATACACAAATGTAGACTGGGCAGGTAGTGGAGTGGATTGGAAAACCACCTTAGGGTGCTGCTTCAGTATTGGATCAGGGGTTGTCTCTTGGTGCAGCAGGAAGCAGAAGTTTGTGGCACTGAGTTTTGCAAAAGCAGAGTACATGGCAGCAAGCATGGTCACATGTGAAGCTATTTGGCTTTGAAAGCTGCTAGTGGCACTATTTGGTCAGAGGATGGATTTGACCAATATTTACTTAGTACTGTGACAATCAAAGTTGCATCAAGCTATCTGAGAATCCAGTTTTCCATGATAGGTCGAAACCTCTGTTTTAAAAAACGGTCAGCTCAACTCCGACCAGGCCTGGTCGACCGAGCCATTAGGCTGGCCGGTCCGACCAGGCACAAAACCAGCTAGGTTGGCCGGTTTGTTACCGAGCCGGCCGGTTTTTGTAATGACTCGGCCGGCTCGGTAACAAGCCGGTCAACCAGGCCGAGCCCGAGTTAACCAGGCCGAGCAAAAACAGCCGGCCGGTGGGCCCAAGAAAACCGACTTTGTGGACTTCAAACCGGATTTTAATCCGCTGTTAGGTTTGTTTTAGGTTGTCTAAGCCCTCCTCATGCTATTTAACTAACCCAACCCCTCCATTGAGCTCACATCTTTCTCATTCAAATTTCTTGAGCATTTGTGAGAGTTTTCTGAAGATTGTGGAGTTGGTTTTGGAGGCTTATTTATGGTTTGGATGTGAAACCTTTGTAAAAAAAAGGTCAATTTAGCTCACTACCTCCAACAGGGATGAACTTACAGTCAATTAGGTTCACAAAATTTCTAAACCTCTGCTTCAAAAGAGAATTGGAGTTTAAATTATAGATTCTCCTGCAAGGTAACAAAATTAGCCTCCAAAGAAATGAATAGCACTGGAGATGATCCACTGAAATCTTTGAATTTCAACTCAGAAAATGAGTGAAGGATCTCTTTACTTCAATTCTACCAATATCAGAGAAAGTGACAAATACACAGAAAGATGATGTAAGTAAATTGAGGATTGCTTACAAGTCAACAATGAGATGACACTATATGCAATCTGTCAAATGCGGATGCTAGAAAATAGAAAGACAAACCGTGAATACTAGTGATGACAGAGTGCACCAGACTTTCAAATATACCACTGTAAAAAATATATCAGTTGTTATAGCCCACTGTCAGTCAAGGATAATCCACAGATATGCAAGAACAAGGGTTAGAATACTTTCCAAACTTCTTGTGAGTAATGTGAGGTAAATTTTGCTTATTTTGGGCCTTGTCTTGTGATTAATTATGAATTTCAAAACCTTTAATTATGGCACTTTTCAGATGTGAGAGGGCTGTTGATCTCCTTTAAGACTCACAACTGTAAATATTGAAACTCTTTATGCTTGCAGCAGGGCCCTGAACAATGATATGATAATGAAATGTAAAGGGGCGAGCCCTAATCACAAATCAATGTTGTCTTTTGTCTATATTGTAATGCTATGTGTTTGGAAACATGAATAAAAATCTTTAAATTTATGTTTTTGTACAAAAAAATTAATATTTAATGTATTTTTTACAAAAACCGAGTCATTGAAACCGAGTCGACCGAGTCATTACCGATTCCGAGTCATTACCGAGTCATTACCTCGGCCCGGTAGCTGACCGATTCCGTTTTTTAAAACATTGGTCGAAACACATCAACATCAGATACCACTTCATCAGAGATTGTGTATAGTGTGGATCAGTTTGACTACAATATGTCTCCAAAGATCAATAGGTTGCAGATATTCTGACAAAGCCTTGGGTAAGGCAAAGTTTGTCTTCTCCAAGGATAAGTTGGGAGTAGTGGAGAGCACCTTCCTCGCTAAGAGAGAGTGTTAGTTTTTGTAGCTTAGACATGTGTTCTAGTCTCTATTGATGTCTATGAGGATAAGGAACATAGGAGGATAATTATCTCCAAGACCCATAAAAATTTTCTAAGGAAAATGTCCTAATTGGATTAATTAACCAGTTTTAATTATTTTCGTAAGTCTAACTTAGGAAAAGTGGTTAATTAAATCAAATTAATTGAGACAAATCGATTTTGCTCTAGTGACATATAAAAAAGTTATTTGATAGGGTCAAGATGATCTTAGCCATTGATTGGAGTTAGATCGTGGTTGTTGATTTGTCAACGAGAGATTATAAGAGGAAATCGATGAGACATTTGGAGATCACATTTAAGACACAAAATTGTAGTGACAGCAAGGGCGCAGTGATAGCGTGGAGGACACCAACAATGGGGTTTTAGCAAAGAAGTTGAGGATAGAATCTCCGAAGAAATTCTTCACCGAGATTCCAGTATTCTGAGAAGAGAAAGGAGGCCAAATTATTTTGCAGAGAGAAGACCGAATCAAGCAATGCGTGTACCCAATTCAGCCAGTGCGAGTAGCCAGAGGCTCGATTCAGTTTCCAGTTACTGGATATTGTTTCAGAGGCAGAGTGAATGGGTTTATCAGGTTGCTGGAGGCAGGATTATACATGAGATTAATTTTCTTGGAGGTAGTGCGAGTTTCTAGGTGGTTAGTTCGTACTCTTCAGTCTGCCAGTGCGAATAGCCTGGGAGAGGTCGTGTGTATTTGCAGAGGGAGAATTTTGTTTTCCCAGTTCGTTTTTGCTAGTAGGAGTGGAGAAAAATAATTTTCTGAGCTTTGCTTTTGTTAGACAAACAATTGTTGTAATCCTTAATTTGTTGAAGATTTATTAATAATATAAACCCTTATCTGCAGAACTGGTTTTCCCCACATTGGGGTTTTTCCAAGGACTATTGTCCAAAAATATCAGTGTCTAAATTTTTGTGTGCATTATTTTCTCAGTTCTTGTTATTATTGGTGAAAATTGCAGTAGTGATTTTATTCGTTATTTGCTATAATTAATTTCTGAAGACAAATAATCTGCATAAGATAGAAGAATAAAGAGAGTTGGAATCATTAAAAAAAAGAGAAAATCTATAAAAAAGGGAGTTGGAATCATTTTGGAGCATCAATTTGGTTTGGAATATCTCTGATTTTCTTGAGCCCGAGGCTGTGAGGGTTTTAACACCCCTTTCTTTTGGTTAGCTTCATTGGAGGTGATCCCACCCTATCCAGTCTTCTTTGTCTAGTTTCCGTGGAGCTGATCCCACCCTACGTAGACACCCTTTTCTTTGTTTTGGCACAACATCTCTTCTTGGAAATCACTCAGATTTGTCTGGCTAGCAGGATCAAAGCTTCTGTCGGTAAATTTGAAAATTTGAGACCAATTATCTCTGTTACTGACCAGCAAAAACAATTCTGGGTGGATGTCCTATTACCGCCGCAATTCTGGAAGCAAGGTCACTTTTGTAGTCGCCGAAGTTCTGCTCGGGCAACATAGTCTATTGAGACTCATTCTAAGGCAGCACAGGAGAAAATCTGGGTGTATATCCTGCATCCGTAGGCCCAAGAGCAATAGAACAAAGCCTGGTTGCAGGCTGGTAAGAGTTACAGTGGACTAGTCGGTAGCTGAGCAGAAATTCAAGCCAGCGGTGATACCTTGGGGTCTGGGATTGACAATAGAAAAGGTGCGGCAGACCAATGAATCCACCAAATAGTTCACAGCCCCCATAATTAGTGTCAGGTAAGATTAGGAACAGAGTACAGTCAGATCAGTCTGATACAACAATATTAGATTAGAGTAGTTAGGCTGCAGAAGCCATTGGATTTTTCAATTGGTTTTGGAGTAGAATACTTGGATTTATCCAATATTGCTACTGTTGTATGCAACCAGCCCTAGCTATTTGTGGCTTATTATTGTCAATATTACAGAATAGTAATACTGTCATAACTATATTGTGCATCAATTTGAATTTACTGTTGATTGGGTGTCCTAGCTTATTGAAGTGTGGTTGAAGGATTATACTACTGCTGAAGAGTTATATCTGTGTATTACATAGAATTGATGTCTACTGTTATACAAATAAATGATCATGTTCTTTGTTGAAGTATTGGGAACCCTATGCTGGGGCAAAAGTTGGCCTAGGACACTGTAGTGGGATCAGAGCTGGTGCTCCTGCCAGCTTGGAGGGGTTGTTGAAAAATGGAGCTGTTGGAATCGTTTTTTGGGAAGGAATGCACAGAGTTTTGGTGGAAATATGAAGAATATCAAAAGAACCTAGCAAGAGAACTAAAACGATTTGAAGCATGGGTGAAGGCACACCCAAATGATTGGTCATGGCTATACAAAAACCCAAAGAGTGGCTGCAAAAATCAAGCAAAAGAGAAAGATTGCGAGGATCAAACACCCATGACTCACAAGATTGATCAAGCACCTGAATTGCAAGAAAAGGGCACACAACAGAAAGCAGTCATGTATTGACACAACTTGAATGAAATCTGGGCTAGCTGCAAGAAAGAGAGACCAGATAGTATTGACACTGAATCGAAGGTAAAGAAACAGGGCGCTAAGGCAACTCACACCCTATTTCCAACAAAGGTGGACAAAAGGGAAATTAGCATTGATGAAGATAAGGGTTCAGCTGCTAATGTAGACAATACTGTCTCAACAGAGATTGGAGCTGCAACTGGCAAACATACTGGTCCCATTTCTCATTCCATGGATGCCCCATAGAGAAAATTAGATTCTCCTACCAATGAAATAGTCAAACAAAACGAGGATCATGATTTCACTCCTGTTGAGATTGGAGAGGCTATACCTATGGAAGAAGATTGCTCTTCCTTAGAGGATGGAGAAGAAGATGGTGACGATGATGATATTTACTTGGCAGAATGAGTGCATGAGGCAAAGTTGCTGTATCCATCATATTCCAGTGCATTTGTTGCAACAACTGCAACAACTGCTGCTATGACTGGGCATGTATCTACCAGTGCCAAGGGAGCTATCGGAAGTGGAGACCAACAGACTGCTCCTAATTGTAGAAATGCAAATGTCTGTCTTTGATTGAACTTCTTCATTGGTGGGAAGCAGCTTGACTGATCTTCTACATTATACCAAGCAATTATGCACCATATGGTACTAGATGGATATGAGTGAAGGTATGCCGGTTAAGATCTGGGTAGGAAGCCGAAGATTTTGGGATGAAGTTTACACTATTACCTATCAAAGCACAGATGCAAAAGCCGAAAGGGATTTAACTGGAACACCCAAAACGTTTTCTACACCTAAAAATACTGAGTATATATCACTTCTAGATAGCATTTTGCGAACTTCCCTGTGACTTGGAGAAATCAAATAGCACATATAAGATTTTGTTGTTACTTAGAAAGGAAGGAAACAAGTGCCATTATGAGGAGCCTTATCTCTATCAGAAGGAGTACTTGTGGAACAATAGACACAGTAATAAGAGTGCCAGCATGACCTGTGCTGATCTTGATAAGCTTGGGAATCTTCAACAGACATAGATATTTGCTAAGATTGAAACTATAGAGTGTTTGAAGCATTTTGACGAGATCTTGCAAGAGGCAGATGGTATCATTCTTTCACGGGGTAATTTAGGGATAGATCTTCAACCAGAGAAGGTGCTTTGTTTCTAGAAAGCTGCTGTCCACAAGTATAACATGACTGGAAAGCTTGCTGTAGTGACACATGTTGTTGACAGTATGTCAGGTAATTTATATCCAGCATGTGCATAAATAACTGATGTTGCAAACGCTGTTCTGAATGGGACAAATGCAATTCTGTTAGGTACAGAAACTTTCCGTTGATTATACCCCTTTGAGAGTATCTCAATAGTAGGAAGGGTCTGTGCAGAAGCAGAGAAAGTGTTCAATCAAACTGTTTATTGTAACAGGACTATAAAACATAACAGTGAACCAATGAGTTACTTGGGATCTATTGCAACCATGACAGTAAGTGCAACAGTCAATGTGAAGGCTTTAGTTATTGTCATGTTCACATCATCCAGACAAACTGCTAGGTTAATAGCAGAATACGGTCCTGCTATCCCAGTGTTATCTGTTGTCATCCCAACATTGACAACAAATTAGTTGAGATGGAGCTTTACTGGTGCATTTCAAACAAGACACTCTTTTTGTTAGAGGACTTTTTCCTATACTGGCAGATCTTCGACACCCAGCTGAATCAATCAATGTGACAAATGACTCTGTATTGAAGATTGCATTGTACCATGGTAAAACAACATGATTAATTAAACCTCATGATCGAATTGTTGTATGCCAAAAGATAAGAGACTCGACGGTTGGCGAGATACTTGAAGCAATCACCAATATGAAATTCAATGAAGAATCAAATTATCTGAAGCCTATTTCCCTTTTTGAAGGCATTCTTGGAGCAAATGTTTCAACAAGACCAATTAAGACAGATGGAGCTCAGAAGGCTAGTAAAAAATGAGCAATGATGATAATTGATGTCAATGATGATGAGCAACTGAAGAGGAAGGTTTGACTCGGAACTTCAACCACTCAATGGATATCTGTTTACAATGCTCGACAACCTATGAAACAGAGATACCATTATAATGTTGCCGATGCGCAATTTCATCAACATGTTGAGAAAGGAAATAAAGATGGGTTATATATTAGTTGTGTGGCTTCTTGCACAAACTGTTGGGCTATTATTATGGATGTAGGGTTCTTAGATCAGGTTGTTGAACTTGATTTGCTCTATTCGAGTGAAGGCTTCATAGATGTTGGGAGAAAGCAGATAAGGATGAAGGGTTGCGGGATCTGAGAGAAAGGGAAGATATTAGCAAGGTGAAAGAAGAGTGGAATTGCAAATTCTTGGGATTTTCCCTGCTCAAGGAATCTGTTGGTATAATGACAGAAGATGATGGTGGATTGCATGTACTGTCTGGTCATAATCTTCTCCAGACAATTCATCGGACAAGAATGTCCCACCAAGAGAGGTCCTCCTCCTTGAAGATACACCTAGACTTGCCATTGCTTAAGGACAGGCAATAGTGGGAAGGGGGGACACTGTAATGCTCCCAATTAATTAATTTACCACGGCAGGATGGAATAGCTTATCCCACCCCGTAGGCTATGGTCTTGATAAAGTGGGAAAACCCAATTATCCAATGTTTGGGGCAACATTGGGTAAATTTCGGGTTGGTTGGGCCAAAAAGCCCAAATTGGGGGTTGCCCTTGCAACCCCTCACATGAGAGTGAACCCCAAGAGAAAATATATAAATAAAGGGGAGTTGGAATCATTTTGGAGCATCAATTGGATTAGAATCTCTGATTTTCTTGAGCTTGAGGCTTTGAGGGTTTTAAGACCCCTTTCTTTTGGTTAGCTTCGGTGGAGGTGATCCCACCCTATCTTATCCTCTTTGTCTAGTTTCGAGGGAGCTGATCCGTGCCTACCTAGACACCCTTTTCTTTGTTCTGGCATAGCATCTCCTTGGAAATTGCTCGGATTTGTCTGGCTAGAAGGATTGAAGCTTCTGTGGGTAAATTTGAGTGCAATCATCTCTGTTTCAGACCAGCAAGTCCAATTCTGGGTGGACGTCTTGTTACCACTGCAATTATGGCAGCAAGGGTCACTTCAATAGCCATTGAAGTTCTGCTCGCACAACATAGTCTATTGAGACTTGGATTAAGGCAGCAAAGGAGAAAAACTGGGCGTACGTACCGAGGCCGCAGGCCGCAAGCAAACCATAGGGCCAAGGGCCACAAAGCTACAAAGTCACAGGGCCAATGGCTGCAGGCTGGAAAGAGTTACAGTGGACCAAGAGAGGTCCTCCTCCCCTTTTATCCAATGTTTGGGGCAACACTGGGTAAATTTTAGGTCTGTTGGGCCAAAAATCCCAAATTCGGGGTTGCAAGTGCAACCCCTCAATTGAGAGTGAACCCCAAGAGAAAATATATAAATAAAGGGGAGTTGGAATCATTTTGGAGCATCAATTGGATTAGAATATCTTTGATTTTCTTGAGCCTGAGGCTTTGAGGGTTCTAAAACCCCTTTATTTTGGTTATCTTCGTTGGAGGCGATCCCACCCTATCTTATCCTCTTTTTCTAGTTTCAGTGGAGCTAATCTTACCCTACCTAGACACTATTTTCCTTGTTCTGGCATAGCGTCTTCTTGGAAATCACTCAGACTTGTCTGGCTAGAAGGATCGAAGCTTCTGTGGGTAAATTTGAGACCAATCATCTCTGTTTCAGACCAGCAAGAAGAATTATGGGTGGACGTTTTGTTACCACTGCAATTCTGGCATCAAGGGTCACTTCTATAGCCACTGAAGTTTTTCCTGAGCAACATAGTCTATTGAAAGCAGCAAAGGAGAAAATCTGGGTGTACATCCTGAGGCAGCAGGCTGCAAGCAAACCGTAGGGCTGAGGGCTAGAGAGCCACAGAGTCGCAGGGCCAAGGGCCGCAGGCTCGAGAGCAGCAGGTCGAAGCCTGGTCACAGGCTGGTAAGAGTTACAGTGGACCAGTTGGTAGCTGAGCAAAAATTCAATTCAACGGTGATATCTTGGGGTCCTGGATTGACAACAGAAGAGGTGTGGCAGACCAGCAAACCCACCAAATAGTTCACAGTCCCCATAATCATTGTCAGGTTAGATTAGGAACAGAGTACAGTCAGATCAGTCTGATACAACAGTATTAGATTAGAGTAGTTACGCTGCAAAATCCATTGGAATTTTGAATTGGTTTTGGAGCATTTAATCAATATTGCTACTGTTGTATGCAACCAGCGCTAGCTATTTGTGGTTTATTAGTCAATAACACGGAACAGTAATACTGTCATAACTATATTGTGCATCAATTTGAATTTATTGTTCAGTATGTGTCATAGCTTATTGAAGTGTGGTTGAAGGATTATACTACTGTTGAAGAGTTATATCTGTGTATTACATAGAATCGATGTCCACTGTTATACATATTACAAATAAATAAACATGTTCTGTGTTGAAGTATTGGGAACCCTAGACTAGGGCAAAAACTACCCTAGGACACTACAATTCGAGGCTTTGGGCCATTGCCTTATATATAATGTATCCAACGTATATGAGCTATATTAATTATTTGTTTATGAAGGAACCACCAAACACCTTCATTGATATTATGATGTGATGCGATCCTATCTTTCTATCTATAGGGTGCTGGTTTTTCTTACTTGTGTGTTAATATTAATCACACATTAGTTAATGATGTCCAACACCACTTCCCAACATGGTCATAGAGTGTTGAGATTTTGGGGTAGCATCGGATGTGCTTTAGCTCCGAAACTTTGTGGAGGGGCTGGAACACATGAGATCTCCAAGACCCAGAAAGCGTTTGGAGAAATTCCATTTGGTGTAAAAGTTATTCAAATAATTAAATTTTTTAATGGGGACCCTAAGTCTAACTTAGGGAAATTAAAAAATTAAAGTGAATTAATTTACTCATGTGATGAGAACTTTCTAAGTGACGTCGATCAAACTTCTTTTAATCTTTGTCATTGATTAGTGATTAGATCACGATCGTTGATTTGTCAACGAGAAAAGTATAAGGGAAGGGCTTGCACTTTATTTATATATTTTCTCTTGGGGTTCACTCTCATGTGAGGGGTTGCACTTGCAACCCCGAATTTGGGATTTTTGGCCCAACCGACCTAAAATTTACCCAATGTTGCTCCAAACATTGGATAAAAGGGGAGGAGGACCTCTCTTGGTCCATAGTGAGTCTAAGAGATTGAATTCTTCTGACGGAGCAGTGCTTGGACGAAGATCTGATCTGAGTGATTCAGAGAAGCAGTGAGGGGCAGATGCAGTGATGGTCGGAGAACCAAGAGTACAACGCAGAGCAAGGGCAGCAGAGACGTAGTGGAGGCAACACAACTATCAGAGGGTGTGACGCAGACCTTAGAGAGGGTGACGCAGGCCCACGAAGGGCTCACGCAGGGGCAGCGCAGAGCCTCCAAGGAAAAGTCTGAAATTCATTGGAAACTGGGGTTTCTAAGCCGACAGGGCTGAAACTAGACTTCGGGAGAAGCGGATAAGCACAGAGCAAGGCTGACGCAGTCCCTCAGCCAAGGCCACACAACCTTACGCAGTGGCAGCGTAGAGACTACACAGAGCTAGTTGGGGTTTCACCATTGACTCATCTGGATCAGCCGGGACCAATGTTGCAGGAAACGTCCCCCCCCCCCCCCCGGCTCCAAGGCCCGAACC